>CAMPQE020000352.1:0-226707 GCA_946902985.2 Meconema thalassinum | reverse complement strand
CTGTTACAAGATGAAAAGTTCACTGTAGAAACAAGAAAGTTTATGGGAAAGAGAATTATTGCAATGATGAACATAACTGGTTTCACTAGGCAGGCAAGAGTCTATTTCTTGAGAAAGTTGTAAATTACAATTAAATGTGCCAAGAACATCCAACGGTGGAAGAAAATTCGCTATTGAGCTTTGATTCAGAAGTGAGATTCTTCAATTTTAAATAGTATTCTCACAAATTAGTGAAAATTACATGACGGCAGGATGTGTAGATAAAATACAAGATCTGGAAGGTTCCAGAACGATCTTGGTAGACGAATGGGGCCAAAAATAATCCAACGGTGGAGCGAACTTAGTATTTTACAGACAGCGGGTATTAGATAATATCCCACGTAGTGAGAAGATCTCTCAGTTGAATAGCTTAAGAAAAGATGCTTTCTATTAATGTTGTCTTAGACAGTCAAGGCCTAACATGGCAAATCCCACGAAGAATGATTACCGCCCCACAAGTAATCTCACGCTGTCTATAAAATATTCAATAAAAGCATGTAGATAAAATTGATGAAGATGAGGTTAACCTTAAGTCGGTACTTATCTTGGTTGCATGTTGAAGGTGAAGTTCCCCTTGACAATATTTAATATGCTAACATGGCGTAGAAAGTAGAGTTTGCCTCTTGGTTTGAGGAGACTGGCTCGAGTTGAGCCTTAACTGAGTCGACGGCCGGCGCACAAGTGAGACTCACTCAGCAGAACGCGAAGGGACCAGGAAAGGGAAAGGAGTGGGGGTAGGAGACAAAAGGAGAACATATAAACATAGCCAACATTACAACAAAAAATTGATCTTCTCTTGCTGAGCCGGTCTTCAAAGAGTTGATAACAGGTGATACTAGCGCAGCATGGTGAGTAAAAAGTAGACATAGTTCTCTTGCTCACGGAGAAAATAGCTGGCGATGGTAACAAGATCTGGTGGCCAGATGGATAAGTAAATCCTCTTGCACCAGGAAGAATTGAGGAGCTTCAGAGATTCGCTGCTAGATGACGCTAGGTGGTTCTCGGAAGATATATATCTAGAACAGACTCATAAAAGATATAAGCGAAGTGATCACTACAGAGAAAATAGAAGATCACTGTTGGTGTTTGACAAAGAGGAAGGAATGAACATGCAAAGAGCATTAAAAATTAGATTCTCACGTACCGTGTATTCAAAGAATACACCAACGTCACCTTTCCCCTTAAAATGGACTTAAATCGTCGAGTTTCTCCAGGCTTCTGGGATTTTTCCAATTATAATACATTTGTTAAATATGTTTATCCAGTTGCCTTCCTTTAAGTGATAAGACTCCTTTAGGAGTTCGGCGCAAATGCCGTCAGGTCCTGGAGCCTTTTTGTTTTTGTTGTTGTTGTTGCTTGTTTTATTTCTTCTTTGGTTATTGCAGGGGGTAGTTCTGTTATTTCCTCTGTAGGGGCTTCATATGCAGTCTTCTTGAGCGGGTGGTTGAGTGTGTTTTCGAAATGGTGTTCCCCTGTTTCTATTGGTATTTCTGTCGTGGGTTGTTTGAATATTATGCTCGCAACTTATCTGCGCCAGTGTATGGCTCAAGATGAAATTTAACGTACTGATATCGCGCCAGGAGATGGCAGTTGGGTTTGAACTGCAGAGGTCTTCCCGCTCACTGCGTATCGCACATTGAGTCACTACTTGCTTCAATCACTTAGCACATTCCTTCTTTCACTGGCTGCGTTTCGTCCACTGCAATAGTAACCATTGACATGCGGGGAGCCGATGTATTTCAGTTTGGAATAGGCGGACCGCGCATGCGTACTGCAAGACCCCCCCGCACCCCGTCGCAGCGTGTTCAACTGCCGCGATGACAGTACTATAATTGGTTCTCATCTGTACCTATTGGTGATAGAATGCTGAAGGAGTACCAGCTTACAACTCTTGGAACTTTGAGAAAGAACTAAAAGGAGTAGCTTCCCAATTTTCTGACAAAAAGACCTACAGGAACAGCACTGTTTGCATTCAACGTGGAGAAATCGTTACTGTCCTTTCCTCCACATAACAAAAAAAATATAGTGCTGCTACTTTCATCTATGCACCTTGATGACTCTGTGGATGAATACTCTGTGAAACAAATAATCATTATGACTTATAACATGACTCAAGGTGGCACGGATACCTATGACAAGTTGTGTAACACCTACACTGTAGCAAGAGGAACTAACAGGTGCCCGCTTCACTTCAGGTTTGCTCTCATGGATCACGCCGGCATGAATGCAATGATACTGCTCGTCCTAACCAATCCTGAGTGGAAGAATAACCCAAAGAAGATGAGACGGGTATTCTTGAAAACTCTTACGCAAGAGTTATGCCAAAAACACCTACAGAACAGAATTCACATGCCTGGAATGCAAGTCCACATGAAGTCAAGAATTCGTCAGGTTCTTGGAAAGGATGTGTCGACCAGTGGAGCGTCAGAAGTATCTAAGAGAACACGATTTTTCAGCTTTAAATGTATCAAGCCGTATTGCCTAGAGCACCGGGGAAACGTCAGTGTGGAATGGGACATAGAAGCACGTACTGTTCGGAGTGTCCTAGGCGAAACCCCACACAAGACACGGCACAAACCTAGAAGAATTACTCACTGGCCGTGAAAGCCAATATACCATTTCAGTTTTACATTACTTCTGATATCAACTTAAACGTTTGTGTGGTGATAGGTAATACCATGATAAGTGAATATAAAGAACCTGATACGTACAAACCCAACAGGGCAGCCAAGCAATTGTACGTTATTTAGAGTTTATTTGCGATTTAATCTGCTGAACGTAGTAAATCTGAGCGGTAAATTAATATACAAGATTAATCCACTGGCATCTAACATAATTCAATTGTTTTCATATATTCAAGATGGCGTTTGTGGGAAACTTTATAATTAAATTTTTGTGTGTCCTAATTGGGCGATCTTAGTGAAAGTTCGTATGATGAACCAAAGCAATAATTGTCATCTCCTGGTGCACAACTCTCTGGTATACATTTAGAATAAACCAATATGGTGATCATCCGAAATAATTTGCCGGTCCTCAATATCTGCGATTCTATTACAGCAAACGAACTGAAATTTTGTAAGTTGGAAGAGGTCATTAAAGTAAGTCCATCTATAGAACTTTTGATAGCCTCGTGACCATAAAAGTAACATGGTGGCGACGCAAGATTTATCTACTTATATGGATATTTCTCACGAATTAATCATCCAGGAAATCTGAAGCACAGCGAGGTGTATCTTTATACAAGGCTTAATATATTGATATCTAATATCATTTAATTCGTATGAGGACTTAAAATTGGCGGCTGTCCAACTCTTCAAAACTACATATTTAATTCTCCTTTCTTAAGGAGTGATAGAAATGTAAATTGATAAAATGAACGCTGGTTCACAATATTTCTAAAAGATATTCTGTAGTGTGATAGAGATCTATTAGTCAAGTACATGCATGCGCAACTGTTTAAATCATGAGAAAAAAATGAAGTAACTCTGCTGTCAAATGATTTTCAGCCCATTTTCATTTACGAAGAAATAGGCTTATGAGTTCACCTTTTGTCTGTCTGTGTGTGCGTGTGTGATTCGTGAGTGTGTGTGTGTACCTAATAAAATCTAAACGGCTGAGCGATTTCAATGAAACTCGGTAAGCTCGTAGCACTATTCCGGACGACCCTGACCGTGCCCTTCAAATTTTGTTACGTCTTACCAATCCAACATGGCGGCTGTGCGAAAAATATTTCACCGGCATACAATATCTCCGAAACTATTACAGATATCACCCTGGAATTTGGTGCGGTGCTAAAGGGGCTACTAAAAGTTCACCTATGTGACTTTTGAAAACTTGGTAGCTACAAAAGCAACATGGCGGCCAAGCAAATTTGCGACTTTTAAATAGACGTTTCTCGCGATTTAACCAACCAATGAAACTTGGCACAGTGTATGTCTTTACTCATTGTAATGCACCGATATATAACTTCGTTCAATTGTTTACATAACCTCAAGATGGCGGCTGTGCGAAATATTTCATCGGCATTCCATATCTCTGAAACTATTACCGGTATCACCCTGAAATTTTGTACGGAGATAAAGGGGCCTACTGGAAGTTCATCTATGAGACTTTTAAAAACCGGTTAACTACAAAACGTACATGGCGGCCAAGCGAATTTGATAGTTTTAAATAGACTATTCTCGCGATTTAATGATCCAAACGCAATGAAACTTTGTAAAGCAAATGTTTATACACATTGTAATGCACTGGTATCTAATATAGCTCAATTGTTTAGTTAACCTCAAGATGGCGGCTGTGCGAATTTTATAATTGAGTTTTTATTTCTTGTGACATAATCTTGCGATCGAAGTGATAATTTGAATAATGAACCCAAGCAATAATTTTCCTTAAATGGTACATGACTCTATGGCCTACACATATAACAATCCAGCATGGCGACCATCGGAAATATTTAGACGGTTCTCAATATTTACGAATCTAATAGAGCTATCAAACTGAATTTTTTCATGTTCATAGGGGCTATGAACATAAGTTCACCTATAGGACTTTCAATTACCTAATGATCACAAATCCAACATCGCGGCGACGCGAAATATAAATGATCACATGGACGTTTCTCGACATTTAACCATCCGAGTGCAGTGAAACTTGGTACAGTAAATCTTTATACAAATGTTAATCCACTGGCATCTAATTTATTTCAATTGTTTCAATAACCACAAGATGGCAGCTGTGCGAAATAATAAAATCTCCTTTTTACTCCTTATGTCCTAATCATGTGATTGAAATTTGAATACTACTCGTACACAATAATCTTCATGTAACAGTACATAATTCTAAGACCTATATATGCAAAAATCCAAAATGGCGGCCATCCGAAATATTCAGTCGGTTCTCAATATCCACGAATCTATTGCCGCAATCAAACTGAAATTTTGTATTTTGATAGTGGCAATTAACATAAGTGGGATATATGAAAATAGGTTTTGTTCTTCACGAAACTACTTGTTAATATTGTCAAATGACCTTTCTGGTGATCTAATCATCCGAGACAATTGAAACATATGAGAGCGAATCATTTCTCAGAGGACAGAGTAGAGAGATCTCATGATCAATTGTGTTTAAAAAATTCGAGATGGCATCAGTTCAACATTATTTAACATTTTTATTTCATTTCTCGCAACCTATTCAAGCCATGGAGGAGATTGATGGGCTATTATAATAATCGTTAGCAAATGGCACTAAATTCTGCAGCTACTTTTCGTAAAATATAGAAGTCAAGCATTTGACTTTTGTTTATTTCTTACGATATAAACTTTGTTTGAGCTCAAACTATTGTTTCCTAAGACGTGCTGAGAAATTCAATTTTCTAGCGAATTAGACCATAGATTGGCAACACTGTTACTATGAAAGAACGTTCAATATGACTTCTAAGAGCACGCAACGTGTTCAAATTGCAGTTGTGAAGCATGAATCACAAACAAGTGATTTAACCAATGTTTCAAGTGTAAAGAGAATTTTAGAAGTTGAGGGAGGAGAATCTGGAGTGCAAAGTGGAATAAGTGATGATAATCTGGGTACATGTCGAGCGTATCAACGTGCAATATTGACTCGGTGCGCGCAAAATTTAAATTTCATGGTGAATGCAAGTCTCTGGCGAGAAGTCGACTGACGACACGAGGGAAGAGGGTTTGTATGTCACATAATTCAGATTTTGAATACTTAGAAAGATCTCTTCCTCAAAATTAAATTCCAACCCGCAAGAAATGGGCATGCGCAGTAAATAGTAAAGAAGGTTTACCTAAATTCAGTGATAGTACTGTTCTTAGTTTGATGAAGGATTTTGCCTCTATTTTAAGCGATGGAAATGAGCTTCATCTTGCCCTGACCTTAACGCTGTTGATAGACCGTGGTTACCTTCAGAATTTCGAGGCTTCGTGTGGTAAACCTTCAAGGATCTTTCAGCTATAAGTTGCAAATTTCTCCTACACTACTTTTGATTTTACCCGAGAAATGATAATCTACGGCTGAGAGTTGGTTGATGGGATTGAAGAATTTTAAAATATCAGAAACCTCTGCGGACATCAAAATTGGCAGGTGAAAAGCTGAAGGAAGCAGGAGATTTCTGTTACTTAGGAAGCAAAATAATCAGTGATGGACTAAGCAAAGAGGATAAAAAAGTAGGTTGGCACAGCCAAGGATAGCATTTCTACAAAAAGAAATCTTTTGACATCGAATATAGATTTAGGTATTTTGAAAGCCTTGTCTGGAGCGTGGCACTGTATGGAAGTGAAACCTGGACTAATGGTGAAGCAGAAAAGAGGAGAATTGAAGCGTTTGAAATGTGCTGCTAGAGGGGAATGATGAAGATCAGATGGGTAGATAGGGTTACAAACGACGAGGAATAAGACAAGTGGGAGAGGAGAGATGTTCCTGGCGACTGCTAATGAAGAGAAGAGATAGGTTGGTAGGATACATACTAAGTATTTAAAATTGATAACATTCCTTATATCACACAATCCCCCAAGCAGTCTCAACTTTTTATAAGAAACGGGCGCTATTCTACCTTCGAATACCCGAACGGTTTATTTTAAAATTTTAGAGTGATTTTTACACAAAAGTCCAAAATTGTTTTTTACCTGTGTTAGGCTTTCCTCTTGTTGATATTCCTTTGGTAACACTTATTTTGTCACAAAACCGACGGTATTAGGATATCTTGAGCCTAATGTATTAATACCATAACCACCTCCACGACTTTCTGTGGTGTAACGACCAATGCTAATTATCTGGAGGTGGCTTACATCGCTATACATGTTACACGGTCCCCGTAAATAAGCTAATGTTTTTAAAATCCTCTATGATGTTTCCAAGTCTCCATCTAAACACGAATTAACAGGAGGCCCATAACCACAATATCCCTCTGTTTTAGCTATGCGGGGCTAATGAAAGATTACCGATTATATTAATCTTACGAGGCTGATAACCAAGGTGTCCGAAGCATTTTACACCGAGGCTTCAATCAGTGCACTTCGTGTCCCCACCTGGAGCTGAGTCATGCCGAGGCATTTTTGTGGGGTGGCTCTTCGATCCGAGCTTAGGCGGCTGAGCGGAAGAGAGAGTAGGACTCTATCGGGAGAAAAGGGAAGGTACATTGACAGTTGCCAACCCATGCTGAGCTGTCGGGCGAGGGATTCGAACCCTCCCTTCCTATGAAGAAAATTCGAAATTAATTCGAACGCCTTACACAGATCGGCCATCCCGACAAGGAATGTATAAGCTTGAATTCATCATCATCATCATCATCATCATCATCCGTACCCAAATCCAGTCACCAGGGTGTTGTAAACTAGCCTCTTCCACTTCTGCCACATCCACTCCAATGTTATGTGTGTCTTGTCGGATTTGGTCCATCTATACGTTATTCGGCCTTCCAACCAATCTAATACCGTCAAGGTTCCTCACCATCTCCCACTTTGCAGCGCTGTCCTTTACACAAGGCCAAACCATCTTAATCTCGACCTCTGTATTCGCTGTACTAATGGGTCCGTTATATTTAGTTCTTGGCTACTTTTCGAGTTTCGGACTTTATCTCCTCTAGTCTTCTGGAGAGTTGTTCTCAAACGTTTCATTTCAGTTGCTTCGATCTTACTCTTTTGCCTCTTGTTAGTAACCAATGTTTCTAGGCCATAGGTTACATTTGAGGTAAAATATTGTTTATATAATGTTAATTTTGTTCTTTTTGGTACTTTAAAATCCCATTACAGCTGTCGAACATGATGATTAAATGCGGTACATTTACTTTATCTGTTATTAATTTCTTTATTCCTGTGAATAACACCGCCTAAATATGTAATCTTTTCCACATTCTCTAACTGTTCCCCATCTAGCGCATTACCACAGTTTCCTGTTTACTAATTTTCATTCTGAACGCCATAAAATTGTCATTTCAAATATCCACTCTTCTTTTTATTACATGTCCTCCTTGTCCCCAAATCCCTACATCATCCGCAAAAACTAAAGCATTTATCCCATTAGTTTATCCAATATTATGCTTTCAACCCTTTAATATTGCATCTATCAATAATATTGGCGACAGTGCACTTCCATGTTTGACTCCTCTCCTTGTATAAAAGACTTCAGAATCACAACTGCCTGCCTGAACACTGCTCTTACTACCAAAATACAACATTTGAATTTTGAGGGCGAAGGAAGAAAGAAATCCATTCTGCCTAGAGTAGATTCAATAATAATATTATAAGCTTTGAAGCTGTAATTTGTTATGAGAGGAGCATCGACTTATGAGGTCGATTAGCCCCTTAAGCTAGGCTGTGCGTGTGTAAGTAATTCTTTTTGATAACCTGTGTAATTGTGACGGTGCTTAACATGAGGTCACGGCCTCCTCGTTCCCAATCCTCACCTGACTTACAAATACACAGACACCGCAATAAAGCAGGTTAACCTCACTCACACACAAGACCTACTACACAGAGGGGAGATGAGAGGGGAGCATTAGAAAGGGCTTTCCGACAAGATACTACTCCGGAGGACAGCCTTCGGCTAGAGCATTACTCGAGTGCACCGGACTGATGACCTGAGAGCCCTAAAAGTGATAACAAATAAAATATATAACCCTACAGCCAGCGTTAGATGTTACTAAAGGGCGAATAAAAGATACTAGATATACCTACGTAAATTTATCATCTAAATATTCCAAGAAGCGACGGGTTTACACGAGGCTATTCGTATTTAAGGTCGCAACGGCAACTACCTTCTCCACCCTCCCGAATGCTGCGAGCACCTTTCAACCGAGAAAATAACAATTATTGTGGCTTTAAAGGGGCGGAACATCTAAGTCATCTGCCCCTTAAGAGAGAGATATCAGAATATAACATGAAACTCGCCGTTTGGTCAGTGCTACCTGTAAAGCGCCAGCCCCCACCCCCCTCCACCGCGCTACGGCAATGAAACCACGACCACCGGAGAAAGGACCGTCAGAGCTGACCGACTCTTCTACTTACACGATCGAAAACCGGGCAAGGAATCGCAAGAGGGACAAGGCGATCGGATAACGATCGTCCCTGGAGGAGACAGGCCGCCCCCGCATCGCGCGGAGAACGAACAATCAACCCAGAGGTTCGAGGAAATATAACGTATCGAGAAACGAGGCTTATAAGTTGGACGAAATGAAAACTAGCCGTTGCAAACGAGTACACAATTCATTACGCGGGCCACAAAACCAAAAGGGACAGCATTTATAAACAAGAATAGGAAAATACAGGTGAACATTAACATACTAAGAACTTCAAGGGAGGGAAAACGAGGGACGGACGAAATGAAGAATGAAGATTACGACATAAGAGGATGGTATAGTACTTCACCAGTAAAACGTTTCAAAATGATAACTTAATTCAATCACATTAAACATTTAGTATCAAATCAATATGCGGAGAGATGCTTCAAAATAATGCCTTTAGGTAGGAGATCACCCGATGACAAATATTTCAAGAAGTTTTTCCTGACCACAGTAAAATACCGATAAATTCATAGTCCATTCGTCCCACCTCTGGTTATTACTAAATATCGTAGTTAGAACGAAAACCTTATATAACTTTTGAAATTACAACACCATGAAACTAGCGCCCAAGATAATCCACCGTTAATCACATTAAACATTTAGTATTGTGCCCATTCAGCATGAAATATGCAGATCACAGTTTGCCAGCAATGCTCAACTGGGAGTATCGGGGTATATGGTATGTTCTCCCACTCTGTGACCTACACACTTTGGATTAAATAGAGGATACACTTCCAAAAAATAAACCAAAAATCAACTCTTACTATAAAAACATTTAATTACTCAAAATCTATGGCGCTACAAATTTAAACAAATCAAATACTGACCCTTTAATTCTACTTATTCAAAATGAACAAGGAATACAAGTATTAAACAAATATTAAATCATCATGAATGGCTTTCATTAAACCAACAACATTCAGTTAGTTTCACTTCCATATAGTGTCCTTTTAAAATTCAATGAAATCTAGAGCTCCAATAGGCTCGATACTTTTTATCTACACTGTGTTTTTCATTTACAACACATCACTTACTAATACATGAGTATACTTCTTAATCAAACATATAAAATTTTACCAAAGTACAATAACTCATTTCATTAATTTTGGGCTTTCACACCTTCACAGACTACCATCTCTCTCTTAAGTCAACAATTCACTACCGTGATTGGGAAACATTTGCGTACTCCGAGCTACAAAAGACTACTTGAACAAGTCAAAAATTAAGATCACTCCCGGAATCTAATTGTCCTCATTAAAACTCGTGAATCACTACATCATATTATCATAACATTAGGGATTTATTATTTGCCTTAAAAGACCATTTATCATAAGAAAGATACGATCTGAACTCTGCAAGCGGAAATCTTTCATCTAAAACGACCTCGGTTCGAAGACCGGGTCGTTAAAACAAACTCTAAACACTCCTGTGTACTATAACTTCAAACAGACAGCTTTTAAACCTACCACAACAATCTCAATGTTAAGGGTCTGGCCTTGGCTACTTAGCGTGATTTATTGCAGGGAGGCAGACATCACGGTATCGCCCACACGAGACGAGCTACCCTAGGCTTCACACAGCTGTTTCTTAAATGCAGTTCTTTGAACAGGCAAGGCTTTCATACAAATTACTATAACAACATATTGAGGTTCCACAAACCTCTTCTTTTTACTTCGACATTTATTAATTATGAAGTGTCCTCATTGGCGGGTAAGAATAATTCAATACAACACAAATACTCAGGGGCTTAAAACATGGACGAATCTGGGTTCGATCCTTTCAAATGCCTCGGGATCCATATCCCACACTGGAGGACTTATAACATTAGCGACTTTTAGCAAGCCTTATTGCCTTACACCCGCGCTCATAATACAATAAATAGCACCCTTTTAATACAATACACACACGGCCTCGTGATCACATCACTATTTAGAGGACTTATCATAGCTCAATTACCACGACCAACTGCCCCTCATAATTAGTTTTACCGAGTATTCAAACGCATTCCTAGCGTGACAAATTTCTTTAATGCGCTACATGGCGCATACATATTACTATGCCAAGTTGCCTTCAATGAACTGATAAATTCAAAAATCAACATTTGATTATACATTTCCATCTATATTACTCCTCTCCCTTGACAATAATCACTTTACCCTACGAAACATGTGTTCATAACATGTATAAATTCATTTAAAGGAGCTCGGAAGCTACTACTTTCCATATAAGTCATCATAAAATTCATTCATTTATATAATTGTTATTATTATTATTATGCTTGCTTTCACATATTTAAATCATTGATCAATTACACTGATATTTCATTTCATACATTTCCCCAAGGGATTTATTTGTTTCATATAATTATTTATACTTTCTCAAATTTTACCGTTCAGATCGCGCTATTTTTTTTATTTGTTTATTCAAACATCCCTATTTTTTCTCTCTCAAGTGGATTATACGCAAATCTTCCCCAACACATAACATAATGAAATGGTTACTCACATGATTTCACGGTCATCGACCGAATTTTCCAGCGATGTTTCATTTTTGCCCACTTTCTGTACTCAAGCCATCTTCATATTCATTTCACACAATGACACTTCATTAAACACATATGAATTATTTATCTTAATCACTTTAACCATATTGAATACCATTTTTGTATTCATTTATCTTAACACAAATAAATTCACTAAACTTATTACACTAAAACAAATTTTTCTATATTTACACTACACAATTTTTTTAAATCACCTAGGCGTTACTTTTTGCCTTACACACGTGATTTCTTTCTTCCCGTCTCCAAGGGTAACACTTCTAGACTTCTGCTTCCTAATCTGGCCAAGATAATGAGAGTCTCGATAGATCTACCCCTCCCTGAAACGGTTAATCGTCAGATCCGGTTTCTGACTATCGGCTTCTATACTTTACTAGCACGATGTCGTTTTTTTCTAGACACTAGTTAGTTTGTCTAGGTAAAGTCTATCCTTTTTACGGTCTCTCGAATACTGTATCGGTGACCTGATATTTTCTAGCATTAATTGCTATTCCTTCTGTTCGTAACTTACTGCTTTTACAATACGTTTGTCTCCTTTAGACAAAACCTTGAATTACGATTTCGAACTTTTAATTCTTTTCGCTCTAGTCCCTATATTTCTGGCACACTAGGCGTTACTTCTTTCCTTTGACCCTGATCGGGTCCTTTAACGTTGATAACTGTTTGTTCACTTTCTTAAGTACTTCGAAACGCTACGATACTTGATGTCATTTAACTGAACTGTTATTCAAATACTTATCGCCTGTTCTTTCTTCACAGTCGCAGCCTAACTTTGACTGTAATAATAGACTTTCACCATGAAGTCTGACGTTTACTGAGATTAATCCTGTACTAGGTTTTACTATATTTACACACAGCGACACTAATGACGATACTGTTCGGCGACTCCCATACGGAGTGCTCGTTGGTGATACAGCGTATCACGACCTCTCGGGGTCTGGTTAAGTCTGCATTCGATGTGATGTAGCGTCACGTCCTCTAGACGGACTCAACTGCCTGTGATGCAGCACTCCTGCCCTGGGATTTCACTGTAGACTGCATTTGATGATCTGCGAAACAGCACCGTGCCCTCAGGCACCTATGGTAGACTGAATATCTTTGATGCAGCACCTCCGCTCGCGGAGTGCTCGTAGACTGCATTCGGTGATGCAGCACCTCCGTACGAGGTCTGTTGTAAACTGCATGATTAGCCTGGCTCTGCCAAGACTTTTATACTAACTCGCGACAAAGAGATAAAATCCTCGTCTTTTTCATAACTAACTTTTGAAGCAATAGTCGCACACTTTTGAAACTTATATCTCTGGAAAGCTCGTTTCCTAAACGTAAACTGACTTCTTTGCACATGAAAATCGATCGTACAATTCCGAGATATTAAATAAAATTTGCTCTTGAGATACGTGGGTGTTGCATTTTATTTGTAATCCGTACCACCTCTGGTCTCGGGGAACTTTTAATTACGTAATGCTACGTTTGCACTTCTTTCCTAGGCAATTATTATAACCTTTTTCCCCACACAAAAATCTCTATTCTAAAATGATTCACAATTATGTATTTATTTTGTTACTTTTATGTTCGCAAATGGCTTAAATCTAATTATTCCTCTTCTTTCATAACAGTGCGGTTGCCATTTTACTGCTGCGTAAGATCAATTTCCGAAACTTCTTCTCGCTCACTCCGAGTGGAATGTTTTTCTCGTTCTATTTATAGTCGTGATCGCTCCCTCTCAGTGCGTCACGCATGATATCATTTCCTGGCGGCTCCTGGTCTCTTGTTATTGCGCCATATGGTAACAGTCCTCCTGCATAAAATCTTTCTAACTCATTCTAAAGACCGTATTTGTCCTTCCTTCTTTTACCAATAAATGATGGATTCGACCCTTGAACCAATGGCATATGGGTTCAGTATCAAAATCAATATGCGGAGAGATGCTCCAAAATAATGTCTTTAGGTAGGAGATCACCCGATGACAAATATTTCAGGAAGTTTTTCCTGACCACATTAAAATACCGATAAATACATAGTCCATTCGTCCCACCTCTGGTTATTACTAAATATCGTAGTTAGAACGAAAACCTTATATAAGTTTTGAAATTACTACACCATGAAACTAGCGCCCAAGATAATCCACAGTTATATCAAAGATTTGTCACCACAGAAAACTGAGAGAAACCCCTAGTTACACATTACAATTAACATAAAGAAAGAACTGCACAAGGGGGCATACCAACCCCTTAAAATAAAATATTGACTGGTTCATAGTAAATTACCATACTACCAAGAAAAGGAAACAAATATAGCATTTCAATAATTTACCAAGTAAATCTTCTTTACGGACGAATGTATGAGATCTAACCAGTGATTTAGTCGGAAAAAATATTTACAGGAACTCACCTTATTAATTCAGCAATTTCCAAATTGACTCGTATTGAGTGTCAAAATCAGCGGCCTCGTGTTTCCGACAAGTTGTTTCATCAGCTGAACGTCTCCCCTTTCGTAGCCATGACTTAACATATGGATGAGGGTTAAATAAATGCACAGGAGGTCCTACGCTGCTTATGAAAATAAGTCCGCTTGATCTTTCAACCAGCAGCCTATTTCTCTTTTCGGTGTGGATCTCATTCATGGTACTGAAAGCTCTTTCAGCTTCTGCTGAAGAGATGGGAATGGTCTGTACAGTCTTGAATAAAGGTATCAGCTCCAATGGAATTTCCTTGGTCTCGACATACTTTCTAAAAGCATTAATGTACCTCCTCTTGCCTGACATGCGGAAAAAGTCACAAAGGTTGCCGACACTCTCATCACCATAGCAGATATCCAAAGTATAAGTGGAGGGCCAATTATTTTTTATAGTACCTTTGAATCACTGATAACTTTTGTCATTCTCTCATGTCTCTGCTGACTAGAGCTGGAACCAAGATGAGATGATGTGGACACATTTTCCATAAGCCTGTTATTTAAATTGTTCACAAGACTTCCGAAAAACTGCTTTATGTCAATTTTTACAACTTTTTTAGAATCATGTAATCCTATGTTTCTAAACTTTTTGTTTTCTGCTGCTTTAAGAACTGTTCTGTAGTATTCTCCAGAAGCTGAGTTACACATAGATTCAAACATTTTTATAGTGCGCTTGATTGCATTTTGAGTCTCTGTCAGACTTGCCTCTCTTTTCTGCAACTCTAATGACAAATCAGCTAACTCAACAAGAACATCATACATAATTGCACTATTTTCTAGAAATTCTACACAAGTTAACATATTTTCTAGACCTTGGAATTTTGCCCTTTCTTAGGAGTCTCTCTGGTGGTCATTTTTTGGCCTCACTAAAATGTTTTACTAGAGCACTGTAGTTTTCCCAGACAGCTTTTACAGTTCTCTGGCTTGAAACTACCCATCTTATTGTAAATATTTTCCCAATCTTCTTAACTCTTTGTTCCAGTGAAGCAGCACAAATGTTGAGTTCCCTTTGATTTTTGGGAGATATGCTGTATAAAGAATACAATTTGTCAAAGAAAGAATGCAAGTGGTTAACACCTGTAACTTCATTCCTTGTATCAGAAACGGCCAATTCCAAGCGATGGTTTAAACAGTGCCAGATTACTATATCTGGAAAAAACTTTAAAACTGTGCTCCAACTCCATTTTTTCTACCTAACATTACAGAGGCCCCATCACATGCTAGACCAACTATATGTTCTGCCAGAAAGTTTTCATTCATCCCATATAAGAAAGATTCTTCAATACCTCTCGATTAATAACATCTGCTGTAGTTGATTCAAGTTCTATCAAGTCCCAGAAAAAGGAAACAACTTCAGAGTTATCTGAAAGAGCACATCTCAAACATAATACAAACACAGATTTTACACTAACTGTTGTTGATTCGTCAATCATAATACTGATTTTTCTCTGATTTTCTGTTATAGATTTTGCTATTTTATTTCTCATTTCGTGTTAAATGTGTTCAATAATATTAACACAACTAAAATTTGTATGAAGAACTCGTCCCACCTCTAGACCATTTAATTGTTGAAGTTCAACATAAGCCTGTAGGTCTACGAAGGGTCTATTTCTTTTCGCAATTGAGTATGCTGTTCGAAATACTCGAACGGTGGTTTCTAGATGTTTGACATTCATAGTGTCTAAGCAACTTTCAAATATATTTTTATTGGATTCTGATTTTTGTAACATAGCTTTTTTGTGAGATTCTGAATTTTTGTGCTGAAATATGTTTTTCCTAAGGCTTGTTTTTTGTTGATTAATATTATTTCCGTTGGGATGGACCTTGCATTCTACCCATACTTTCATTAGCTTAAGTCCTGCCCCTTTAGAAATTCCTAATCCTAATTTACTTTCCTCTTTACATATATCGCAGCCTAAATTGTTATTTCCTGCAAATAACCACTTGTTCTCTGACAAAAAATAACGGTACTGAGACTCGTTCCAACAGTCTGGAAAATCTTGTTTTCGGTAGGTGGGTCCTTGAATTTCACAGTCGATGGTAGAAGGTGTAGAACCATAACCTAGATTCTCCCTTGAATCTGAATCACACGTTTCAGCAACATTTAACCCAGGGTCTATCTCTATACTCACGTCTTTAATGAAACTAATGTTCTCGGAACTCCATTCAGTTTCGTTTTTACTTGATCCATCACACACCTTTTTAGTATTCTTTGATTCTTCATCTTCATCCCCAGCACGTTTTTTTGAACCCAGCCACTTAAGTAAACTCATTGTCACAAGTTGTGACTCACAACTCACTTTCACAGTCACTGGAAAACTCGAAAGGTACTACGGAGCTACTGATGTTCATTAACTGCAGAGAGATTCCATAATATCTGCTTCACAGCAACACATCGATTAAAACATAAAATAAAACATGGATTCACACAAACATAACGAGCGGAAGAAAGTTGTTGTGCTCACTTCCCGCTCTCCGTATCCAATGGCAGTGTAGCCAAACTTAGAGAACCAGAAAAACGCCCAGGAGTGTAAAAGCGACCGTATTTTATGAACATAAAACCGTAAGGTTCGATATTAGTCCGCTAGAGTGCACCCGTGACGTTTCAGCGCTATGTATCTATATATATAAAAATCAATGTTACGAGATAGTTTGTCTGTCTGTGGGTATGTATGTCTCCTATGCATTCACATACCACCCATCCGATTGCGATGAAACTTGGGTGAGATGTTGAGTACACTCCAAGGAAGGTTTCTGACTTAGTAAATCCATTTTACAATAGGTAGCGCACGCGCAGATTCAACAAATGAGCGACGATGCGCGAAGCATTTCAACAAAGTCCCGTATGTGTTCATATACCATTCGTCCGATAGCGATGAAACTTGGGTGAGATGTTGTGTACACTTACGTGAAGGTTTCAAAATTAGTGAATACATTTCACAGTAGATAGCGCACGAGTAGATTCAACAAATGAGCGACGACACGCAAAGCGTTTCAACAAAGTCCCGTGTGTATTCATATACCATTCGTCCGATAGCTATGAAACTTGCGTAAAATGTTGTGTACACTGCAGGGAAATTTTCTGACTTAGTGCATCCACTTTACAATAGGCAGCGCACGAGTAGATTCAACAAATGAGCTACGACGCGCGAAGCATTTCAACAAAGTCACGTTTGCGTTTATATACCATTCGTCCGATAGCGATGAAACTAGGCTGAGATTTTGTGTGCACGCCAGGGAACGTTTCTAGCTTAGTAAATCCCTTTAAAAATAGGTATAGCACGAGTAGAATCAACAAATGAGCGACGACGCGCGAAGCATTTCAACAAAGTCCCATATAATTTCATATACCATTCATCCGATAGCGATGAAACTTGTGTGAGATGTTGTGTACACTCCAGGGAAAGTTTCTGGCTTAGTACATACATTTTACAATAGGTATCGCACCAGTAGATTCAACAAATGAGCGATGACACGCGAAGCGTTTCAACAAAGTCCCGTATAAAGTCATATACCAGTCGTCTGATAGTGATAAATGTTTGGTGAATTGTTGTTTACACTCCAGGAAAGGTTTCTGGCTAAGTAAATCCATTTTACAATACGAAGCGCACGTTTATATTCAACAAATGAGTGACTACGCGCGAAGCGTTTCGACAACGTCCCGTATACGTTCACATACCATTCATCCGATTGCGATGATACTTGGGTGAGATGTTGTGTACACTCCAGGGAAGGTTTCTGGCTGAGTACATCCATATTACAATATGTAGCGCAAGAGTAGAATCAACAAATGAGCGACGACACGCGAAGCGTTTCAACCAAGTCCCGTATGCATTCATGTACCATTCGTCCGTAGCTATGAAACTTGGGTGAGATGTTGTGTACACGTCATGGAAAATTTCTGGCTTAGTAAATTCACTATACAATATGCAGCGCACAAGTTGATTCAACAAATGAAGGACGACGCGCGAAGCGTTTCAACAAAGTCCCGTATAAGGTCATATACCATTCTGCCGTTAGCGGTGAAACTTGGGTGAAATATGGTGGACACTCCAAGGAAGGTTTCTGGCTCAGTAAATACATTTCACAGTAGAAAGCACACGAGTAGATTCGACAAATGAACGACGACATGCGGAGCGTTTCAATACAGTCCCCTATGTCTTCATATCCCATTAGTCCGATAGCGATGAAACTTGGGTGAGATGTTGTGGACACTTACGTGACTGTTTCTAACTTAGTAAATACATTTTACAGTAGGTAGCGCACGAGTAGATTCAACAAATGAGTGACGGAGCGCGAATCGTTTAAACAAAATCAGGTATGCGTTCATATACTATTCATCCGATTGCGATGAAACATTGATCAGTTATTGTGTACCCGCCAGGGAAGGGGACTTAATAAATCCATTTCACAATAAGTAGCACAAGAGTAGATGCAACAAATGGGTGACGACGCGCGAAGCGTTTCAACAAAATCCCCTATTGCGTTCATATAACATTCTTCGATTGCGATGAAACCTTGATGAGTTATTGTGTACACGCCAGGGAAGGGCTTCGACTTAGTAATACATTTCTCAATAGGTAGCGCACGAGTAGATTCAACAAATGAGTGACAGCGCACGAATCGTTTAAACAAAACCCCGTATACGTGCATATACAATTCATCCGATTGCGATGAATCATTGATGAGTTATTGTGTACACGCCAGGGAAGGGTTTCGACTTAGTAAATCCATTTCACAACAGGTAGCGTACGAGTAGATTCAACAAATGAGTGACAGCGATGAAACTTTTGAAAGTTGTTGTGCACGCTTCCACGAATGGTTCTAAATTAGAAAATCCATTTTACGATAGCTTAGAGACAGTTAACATGTTGTGTATCCAAAAGCACTTCAAGAAACAGAATTTCAACGCCAACACTTTCTTTGATTGGCATTGCAACGCATGCCGGGTACAGCTTGTAGATTATAAACGATTTTCTTACTGAATGTAAAATTGTTACGTCATTCTAAAGCGGGAAGATATTTTCCGGAACGGCGTTCCGGCCCGTTCCGGTCCAACTAAACCACTGGATCTAACACAGAAGTGAATGCGTATCGAATTATATCTGCGGAATACTTGAAATTGCCAGAGCATATCGCCACACGAAAGAGTGGTCAATATATCTCACATTTAATGACGCAAAGTAGTCACGTGCTATTTCTTGACTGGAAGCAATCGAAAGAACACCAAGATAGAAGAATAAACAAATATTGTTAGCAAGAAAAGCTCTTTTCCATACAGTATGTGTTTCCAGTTCAGATTAGATTTGTGAATTTGGAGTTTCGATTTTGATTGTTGAGTATAGTACACTGGAAGGGTACATCATTTGAAAACGAATTTAGAATTGGTGAATTTTGTATTTATTTCTAGGTAGATTTTTCCGTTTCATGTCTTATATTCGACGGGAAAGTTATTTTAAAACCCATTTATAGATTATTCCGCAGGACACTTCATCAGTCCATGCCTTGTCGAGTGACAGCTTGCATCCACGCCAGGCGTGGACCAACACCTTATAGACGTCCACACTTTGCAACGCTCTAACTCTGCAATAAATCATTTGATTGTTCTGCACTTTTCATCGTTTGTTGTTCCATGTCTGTTCCTCACTTAAACTGATTTTTATCGCCATCGGACAATTCCTTCCTGGTGCGTCGTTTTCTGTTGTTATTATACAATATATTTCGAGCAAGATTTTTCATTAGTTTGATTTTATGTCATGCCTTTCCTTACGTGTTTGTCGAAGCTAGATTTTGATAGCGTTTGATGTAATTGGTGATAGAAGTGATACGTTCGTTTGATGGGAATTTGATTGACCTGATATTCAGTCATCAGATTTAGTTTGTTCTGGTAGACTCATCTCACAGTATTTGTACTAATACTAAGTGTATATGGTGGTTAATCGTCATAATTTGATATTTCAGATTAATTCACGATAAATGATATGATGTGTTAGTCATTCTCCCACTTATAAATAAATAGCAATTGTCACCGATCATTTCTCATGTATTGTAGTAGTGAGGAGAGGATCAGAAGGAATATTCATCACATTTCCCCCGCACATCAATTCAAGTACAATTTGGTGGAACCAAATTTCATGTGTCATAATTACTATTGTCACTATCTTTATTACTAAGCCAGCAGAAGGCCAACTTCTACACGTCTTGTACTTTCCGCACCAAACCTTTCCTAATAGAAGAAAGCTTTAATTTTTCATCAGTACGTTCTGAATACACAAATTTGTATTCCCTTAATTGCAATGGTGAGAGGAAGATGGCCTTACTGCCATCATCAACTTCTTCCAATGTGGGTTCCTTGACTGATTCTGGGTCCGTCTCTACTCCATTTTGTTCCTGTCTGATCTCCTCCCTCTCTCCAACTTCTACCTCACCTTCATATCCAATTTCCGCATTCAAGAATTCACTAAAATACTCCATCCATCTATTTAACATATCATCTTTACCTCCAAACAAGTTGCCCTCCTTATGTTTACAGAAAGCTGCTCTGGGTTGAACTCTCTGGTTTCCTGAGCCGTCTTTCTCTCTTCTAACTCCTCAATCCACTACTTCTCAAAATACCTCTTCTTCTTTCTTCATTCCTTGTCCGCTTCCTTTCCCTTCTCCCTATATTCCTCTACAGTAGTTCTTGCTCTTCTTTGCAACATTCTTCTTCTTGCCTCATTCCTTTCTTCAATCTTCTTTCAACACCCTTCTTCAAACCAATCCTGCATCCTCAGTTTCTTCTTTCTGCCCAGCACAGTTTCCGCTGTGTTTTGTATTATATCTTTGACCGTCTGCCACTGTTGTTCTATACTTTCTCCTTGCTTCTCTTCACTTCATTAAGCTTATTTGTCAAAACTATTGTGTATTGCTGAGCTATACTTTCATTCTTTCATAATTTAGCATCATCAAACCTATGTATAACAGCTCTCTTAATCTCTCTGTACTTGGCTATCTTTTGTCTATATTTAACTCTTGCGAGATAATGATCACTATCTCCGTCTGCTCCTCGACAACTAACCACTTCCAACACATCTGAGGCATGGCGTTTATCTAAAAGCACTTGATCAATTTGGTTTTCTGTTTTCCCATCAGGGGAGCACCATGTCACTTTCCTTATATCATTCCTTTGCATCCATGTGCTTTTGATAAGCATGTTACTGCCCATAGCAAAATCAATCAGTCTAAGGGGCCGATAACCTCGATGTTAGGCCCCTTAAAACAACAATTATTATCATCATCATCAATCAGTCTAATACCATTATCATTGGCCACCTCATGTAAACTCTCCTTTCCCGCTGTATTCCTGTAGGCAATTTCTCTTCCCACTTGCGCATTAAAGTTCCCCATACCAACCTTAACATCATGCTTTGCCACTCGTGCTAGTTCCTGTTCCAGCTGCTCATAGGAAAGATCATTTTATTCCTACTCTGCACCTTCGGTTGGTGCGTATGTACATATGAAGGATATATTGAAGAAACGGGCTTTCACTATTAATACACACATCCTTTCGTTAACTGACTTACAATTAAGTATAACATTATAATACTCATTATCAACATGAAAAGCTGTCCCTCCATATCCTCTGTTCCCACAACTATAGAACAGGGTGTATGTATTCCACTTACCTCTTGTATTGCTGCCAGCTTTTATTATATTCCTTCATTTCCATGTTCAAGTTCAATAATCCTCCAGGTCTACTCTGTGTTCTTACAGTCCATGTCCCAAAATACCAATTCATGTACCGTTTCCGTTGCCAAGGTCGTTTATCCATTTCATCCGTCCGGTTTCCTTTGTACTTTGGTTCCGTGACAAGTGTTATTTCCGGGGTAGTGTTGTTATCCCCACGTCAAACCCCCAAAATGGAGGACCAGGTTACCACTCTTAGTCTGGCCCATCACCTTAGGCCTGTCCAGCTTGGGTGGCCCTACCAGGAGCCGAAGCTCCCGCTGGCATAGCCCCAAATATCGTTTGGGCTCGCAAGCCTCCAAACACCCGGCAATACCTGATTGCCTTCTGATAGGTGACGGTACCGGTGGGTGGCATTTTCATCATGCCACAAAAAGAATTAGTTTCTTCCCTTTCCATACCTAGGCACCTCATCCCGTAGCAAAATCTAATGTTAGCCTCACAAACCCATTTGTTTATAGGTGATGTTTTAAACTTACTCTCTGCTTTGCACTTCTCACAAACAACATGTAGTTTATTAACGATGTCAATTCCTTCTGCACCTTCATCGTACAATTGCATAGACCTTGAACTAGAATTGGCACATGTGCAGCTGTTATGTATTGCCTCACTAAGTAGTTCGATGTCTATTGATCTGAAACCACAATTAGAAGTTTCTTCGAAGCTAATGTCAGTTAAATACCCTCACTGATTCTTTTCTAGAAGTACAGCTATTCAAAATTTGTGGGACAATTCCTTTCACTCTACCGGTACTTGCACGTGGAATCCTATTCCTTTTCACTCTTTTAAACACTCTACCACGTATTCTCCCCATATTTACATTAAAAACAGTAGCCAATAGACCATAATCACACAACTGGAAAACGTTAAAAACAGTAGCCTATAGAACCTAATCACAAAACTGGAAAAAATTATCGCACAGAATCGCTTATTACAGATAACACACATGTATTAACCTCGTGGTTTCCATGATTACTCAACAAAAAACAGCCGGAACAGTTGCCATTTGTCCACAGCCTTCCGAGCAATAACATCAAACATGTCCTCGCAATAACGGTCAGAGTGGCAAGATATGTACGGATTCTAGTCCAGCTCTACTGGTGACCGCAAAAGAGAGGGCGTGGGGCCATCACGTTTCGATTCTAGTCCAGCTGTACTGGTGACCGCAAAAGAGAGGCCGTGGGGCCATCACGTTTCGATTCTAGTCCAGCTGTACTGGTGGCCGCAAAAGAGAGGCCGTGGGGCCATCACGTTTCGATTCTGGTCCAGCAGTACTGGTGACCACAAAAGAGAGGCCGTGGGGCCATCACGTTTCGATTCTAGTCCAGCTGTACTGGTGGCCGCAAAAGAGAGGGCGTGGGGCCATCACGTTTCGATTCTAGTCCAGCTGTACTGGTGGCAGCAAAAGAGAGGCCGTGGGGCCATCACGTTTCGATTCTAGTCCAGCTGTACTGGTGGCCGCAAAAGAGAGGCCGTGGGGTCATCACGTTTCGATTCTAGTCCAGCTGTACTGGTGACCGCAAAAGAGAGGCCGTGGGGCCATCACGTTTCGATTCTAGTCCAGCTGTACTGGTGGCCGCAAAAGAGAGGCCGTGGGACCATCACGTTTATACTCTAGTCCAGCTGTACTGGTGACCGCAAAAGAGAGGCCGTGGGGCCATCACGTTTCGATTCTAGTCCAGCTGTACTGGTGACCACAAAAGAGAGGGCGTGGGGCCATCACGTTTATATTCTAGTCCAGCTGTACTGGTGACCGCAAAAGAGAGGCCGTGGGGCCATCACGTTTTGATTCTAGTCCAGCAGTACTGGAGGCCACAAAAGAGAGGCCGTGGGGCCATCACGTTTATATTCTAGTCCAGCTGTACTGGTGACCGCAAAAGAGAGGCCGTGGGGCCATCACGTTTCGATTCTAGTCCAGCTGTACTGGTGGCCGCAAAAGAGAGGCTGTGGGGCCATCACGTTTCGATTCTAGTCCAGCTGTACTGGTGACCGCAAAAGAGAGGCCGTGGGGCCATTACGTTTATATTCTAGTCGAGCTGTACTGGTGACCGCAAAAGAGAGGCCGTGGGGCCATCACGTTTCGATTCTAGTCCAGCTGTACTGGTGGCAGCAAAAGAGAGGCCGTGGGGCCATCACGTTTCGATTCTAGTCCAGCTGTACTGGTGACCACAAAAGAGAGGGCGTGGGGCCATCTCGTTTCGATTTTTTGACGCCCTTCTTAATGAAGTACAGCAATGAAAATTTGAGATTGGAATCTTGAAACTAAATTCAATTCTTAGAGAAAATAAACAAAAATCATGACAATTTTACCAACATCCTGCCAGTTCAATTACCTGATTGGCTATCACAGGCCATGTGACTTATCAGGCGCACATCTTGTCCCGCTCCCATTGTCACAATTCGACACGCACATTCACGGATTTGGTTGTTGCGAGTGACTCTATCGTCCCCTGCCATTGCTCCATTGTTCACGTGTCGGCTGCCTGCTTTTAGAACGAGACATTACCGCATCTCTCTTCTCCAAATAAATACAATTTTCTGATTGGCAACGGTAAGTTCTTTGTCAAAGTCCCTCTCGCTCGACATTCATGCACGTGATGAATACAGGTGGCTTTCCAGGAAACTAGAGATTCTCGATTTTAACATTTATAATACAATGCTAATCTCATCAAAAAACATCACCGTTATAAATTTGGATACAGTATCGAACCCAACCTCTTTCAATCCGCAGTCCCACGCATTACCATTGCAGCCATGGAAGTTTACAGACTACGCTAAACAGCTGATATATGGGAAGTTTATAGTACAATCAGCGTGCTCCCTCGTATTTTAAAGAACCAGACTATAATGATTTACAGGAAGACGGGAAGACAGAGAGAAAGCGAGTTTGATGAAAATCAATTTTATCTGAGGAGAAAATTAGGAACTAGGGAATCTGTAGTAAGTGTTAGTTTGAACTTAAAAGGTAGAGTAAGTAAATATACAAGAACGTTCATGGCATTTGAAGAGAGTAAAAAGACTTTTAATAAGGCTGATTGGATAAAGTTGTTTAGACATACTGAAAAGTATTGGAATATAGTACAGGGAAACGAGGGTGATCTTCAATGAATACAGAAATCAGACGGCAGTTATACAAGCTGAAAAACATAAGAGAGAATTTGGTAATCATAAAGGTTTAAGGCAAGGCTGCATCTTATCACCCATAATTTTCAAACTAAACATGGAACAAGCAATGAAGAAAATTTGAACTGAAATCTTCTAGAATAAAAAATTCAACGAGAAATATTCTCAAACCTGAGCTTTGATATTGACATTCTCATCATAGAAGATTTATTTAGGTATTTTAATTTGAAAAGGTATGGGCTCGCTCTCGAGGTAGAAAATCAATAAATATAAAATTCAGACGAAGGAAATCTCTAAGACCTATTGACATCAAACAGGCAGCTGAAGTATGTAGGAGACTTGCTACTTACCTGTCATGTATGGACTCGCTCTCGAGGAAGAAAATCAATAAATATAAAAATATAATTCAAACGAGGGAAATCCCAAAGCCCTATTGACATCAAACAGGCAGCTGTAGTATGTAGGAGACTTGCTACTTACCTATCATGTATAGACGAAGCAAAGAGGATATAAAAAAGAATACATTTATACAAAAAATAATTGCGTTGATATTTAACATAGATTTATGTTTTAAGAAAATCTGGGTAGTTGCACTCTAAGAAATTGAATCTTAGACTGTTGACGCAGCAAAAAATTAGAGAAAAGAAGCTATAAAAGTGTGATATTACAAGAGAATGATGAATATAGGATTGGTAGATCGAGCAACAAATGAAGAGCTAGTAAGGAGTTATGATTTTGAAAACGGCTAATTCACAGGGGAATTTGATAAATACCAAGCAACATCGTCATCATGAGTAAAAATCTGTTAATTCAAGTATCATTTGCTACATTCATATTCCTATTAATGGAAAACGTGTCTTCAGATGTCCCATATGAGCTTGGTTGATTTCGCATTTACTACATGAGAATCTTCCTCGTCCTTTATGGTTTAGGGTGTTTTTTAAATATATCTTCTTTGAGAGTAACTTCTACTTCGTAGTTCAAGCTTCTCGTGGCAGTGGATTAGCATGTGTTTCTTAATTTGTCGTCCTTGGGTAATTATGGCATAACACACGTTAGAGGGATCTGGCGTCACTCCAGTATGGATTCGAACGTGTGACTTCGAACATCCTTTCAGGGTAAAATTGGCTTCGGATACGCTTCAGGAATATATGACTTCCTTTCAGTGTGGATTTGGACGTGTGACTTCAATTGTCCTTTCTGGGTAAATTTGGCTTCGCACACGCTACATGAATATGCCTTTTCGCCATTATGGATTAGCATGTGTCTACTCAAATTTCCTTTGATAGAAAATGTGGCTTTGCACACGTTACATGAGTGTGGCTTCTCACCTTTATGGATTCGCGTGTGTTGTTTCAAATTTATTTTGAGAGTAAATTTGGCTTTACACACGTTACACGAATATGCCTTCTCGTCACTATGGATTCGCGTGTGATGATTCAAATTTCTTTTGAGAGTAAATTTGGCTCTGCACACGTTACATGAGTGGGGCTTCTCGCCACTATGGTTTAGCATGTGTCCTTTAAATTTTTTTTCCACGTAAATTTTGCATCGCACACGCTACACGATTATGCCTTCTCGTCACTATGGATTAGCAAGGTGTTTAATCAAATATCCTCTGAGAGTAAATTTGGCTTTGCACACGCCACATGAGTGTGGCTTCTCGCCACATTGTTTTACATTTGTTTACTCAAATTTCCTTCAGAAGTAAATTTAGCTTTGCACACGCTACATGAATATGGGTCCTCTTCACTGTGCATTAGCATGTGTCACTTGAAATGTCCTTTGTCTAAAAATTTGACCTCGCATACGGCACATGAGTACGATATCATGTCGCTAGGCAAAAATTTCTTATTCATAATGTTGAATTTTGGGCTTATGCCGTGTTTTATTATATTGCAATTCGACGCGTTTCGAAAGAAACCATGTCTTTCATCGTCCGGAATAATCTGGAATACGACAATGTTGCTAAGAGAAAGCAACGAAGAACATATAGAAGGTGCCCAAAGATGGACGCCATTATAGCCCCATGTTAGGGACAACGGAAAGCAGCAGTGAATTACTTTCTCAGGGTTCTGATAATAGGTAGCCAGGATTCACTGAGATTGTAGCCGGTGTCGCGGTTGAAATTATCTGGGTATTTACGTATTTCAACCGCCTCCCTGATGATTCTAGGACGATATTGCTTTATACGGGCAAGAACATCCACCCCTTGGAACATGACATCATGGCCAGGTGTTAAAGCATGATCGGCAACAGCTGATTTATCAGGTTGAATGAGCCTGATACATCTATTATGTTCCTTAATGCGAGTGCATATTGTTCTCGAAGTCTGCCCGATGTAAACCTTGCCACAAGTACAGGGAACTCTGTAGATACCCGGTTGTTGCAATTTAGGCAAACTGTCCTTAGTTGGTCGCAGGAGTTGCCTAATCTTAACAGAAGTTCCAAATACAGTCCGTATGTTGTATCGACGTAGGATTTAAGCAATACGATCCGTTGTGTTATGTATGTACGGAAGGTAAGCAGTTCCTCTTACATCTCTTTTCTCAACTGACGTCCTATTATTATTTGTTGGTTTCAGAACCGTAGAAATCAAAGCCTTGCTATAACCGTTGCTCTCAAAGGTGGTTCGCAAGGTGTTAATTTCTTCTTGTAAAGAAGACACTTCACAAATCCTCCTAGCACTGGTAGTTAGAGTTGTAAGGATACCATGTTTCTGGGCAGAGTGATGGTGAGAACTTGCGTGGAGATATCTATTGGTGTGTGTTGGCTTACGAAAAACGCTGTGTCCTAAAGATCCATCCTCTTTCTTGGTGACGAGAACATCTAAAAAAAGGTATTTTGCCGTCAGATTCCTTTTCCATGGTGAAACAAATAGAAGGGTGCTGGAGATTAAGGTGATCCAGGAAATGGCTAAGATTTTCCTCACCTTCCGTCCAAACAACGAACGTGTCATCCACATAACGCCACCAGATCTTCGGTTTGAAAGGAGCCGACGACAAAGCTTTCTCTTCAAAGTTCTCCATGAAGAAATTAGCCACAACAGGAGAGAGAGGACTACCCATGGCCACACCATCAGTCTGCTCATAAAAATTCCCATTCCATAGAAAGTAGGAGGAGGTCATGCAGTGATAAAAAAAGTCTTGTGATGTCTTCAGGAAAAAAGCCATTAATGAGAGACATAACACCATCAATAGGTACTCTCGTAAACAGAGACACCACGTCGAGACTCACTAGAATATCACCCGGCTGAAGTGTTATAGCTTTTAACTTTTCCACGAAGTGTGTGGAATCCTTAATGTACGAAGGCGTGTTACCCAGAAGCGGCTGAAGTAGTCTACCTAAGTATTTGGAAAGGGCATATGTGGGAGAACCAATCGTACTAACAATAGGTCTAAGAGGAACATCTTCCTTATGTATTTTAGGAAGACCATAGAGTCTCGGAAACCAACAAATAATAATAGGACGTCAGTTGAGAAAAGAGATGTAAGAGGAACTGCTTACCTTCCGTACATACATAACACAACGGATCGTATTGCTAAAATCCTACGTCGATACAACATACGGACTGTATTTGGAACTTCTGTTAAGATTAGGCAACTCCTGCGACCAACTAAGGACAGTTTGCCTAAATTGCAACAACCGGGTATCTACAGAGTTCCCTGTACTTGTGGCAAGGTTTACATCGGGCAGACTTCGAGAACAATATGCACTCGCATTAAGGAACATAATAGATGTATCAGGCTCATTCAACCTGATAAATCAGCTGTTGCCGATCATGCTTTAACACCTGGCCATGATGTCATGTTCCAAGGGGTGGATGTTCTTGCCCGTATAAAGCAATATCGTCCCAGAATCATCAGGGAGGCGGTTGAAATACGTAAACACCCAGATAATTTCAACCGCGACACCGGCTACAATCTCAGTGAATCCTGGCTACCTATTATCAGAACCCTGAGAAAGTAATTCACTGTTGCTTTCCTTTGTCCCTAACATGGGGCTATAATGGCGTCCATCTTTGGGCACCTTCTATATGTTCTTCGTTGCTTTCTCTTAGCAACATTGTCGTATTCCAGATTATTCCTGACGATGAAAGACATGGTTTCTTTCGAAACGCGTCGAATTGCAATATAATAAAACACGGCATAAGCCCAAAATTCAACATTATGAATAATAACACGGGCCGTGAAAGTCTAAATGACAATATCAAAAATTTCTTATACATGCGTATAAATGAAAGTTTTCTTTAACACAATTCACTTGCGTATCGAGGTATACCCCTATGGTTTAAAACATTTGTTACCAAATTTTTCTTGAGGCGGTGTTAGTATATTGTCTTGCACTATTACCAACGCCATACATATTCATATTCATTACTTTCGGGTTCAACGTATCAGGGTATATCATCCTAAAATAATAAGTACCATGAGTTTGCATTATGGTGATTAAATAATAGTCAAGGTGTAGAGATCAAAGTATAGAAATTGGGAATTGAAGCAACTTTCATCAATATCACTACCATGAAATAAGTCTTTAAGGATTATCGGGATCTGATTCCGTTTTAATTGCTCAAAAATATGCTTTTCATTCAGTCGGAATGTTTAGCAATTTAATATATCTTTAACAGAAAAATATATAGTGTCTTTTGGAAATTTTGGAGTCATAGATCTGTGAGCATGAGTGTGTTGGGATTGTTTCTTGCCACCACATTCTTCCGATCCAAAGGCGTTAGATTTCTACAGGCCGGATGCAAAAATGGACAAGGTGCTTAGGTTTGCACACTTCGCATCCCTGCTGACCTTCACCTATCGATCACCGATGAGCATATTTATGCAATAGCTTCTCTTTTTTGGGCATAATTGAAATGAGCTTTCGCAAAACGGCTATAGAAAAAGACAACATTACTGTTGTATTGTGTTTGTTTTTGTTGTCGATGATATTTATGTTTCAATGCTGCACTCCATTTCTCCCAATGTTAAGATAAATAATTCGTCTTTACGTTGCCGCTAAACCCTACAACCCAAACAATCGATTTTACATATCCTAAAGTTGCTTTACGCCTATAGTTTATGTACTAATAATAATAATTATATCGTATGGCCTCGGGTGCCTGGTGCAAGCTTTGTTAATTGACAACCAGAGGGTAGCTTGCATGTCGAATTTCGTCGTTCCTTTGAACGCTACGAATGTCAAGGAGGTTAGATATCTAAACTCCTCGACACTACAGCGCTTTCAAGTAGAGAATGGAGGAACTTTGTGTTGGCGGAAAATCCCGAGATTAATTTTGCCATTGAACACGGCTGAATTCAAATGGGTTCTTTAACATGCCAACAACGTATGACATCAGTATCGTGATTTTTGTCGCCTTCAAAAATGACTTACCATGGCCAGGGGCGAACCTGCAATCATGGGGTTGGTAGTCCGACACTATAACCACTCACCCACCGTGGCAAGCAGTTTATGTACTTTACTACTTTACTCTTGCTTCAGTAACTACCGAACATTTGCTATTCTTGGTGCCTAAATATGTGCCCTACCTATCTCTTCCTTTCATTACCAATCGCCAGAATCATCTAACCCCCATTCACTTCAAACTCTTCAGTTGATACTCTTTCTGGCCGCCGTATCTCCAACATTCTCCAATAACACCACATACAAATGCTTCTATTTTCCCCTTCCAGCAGAAATAATTAACGAAGTTCCACATAAATATAGTACCACGTTCAAGACCATGGTTTTAAAAATGATTTCCCACTAGCTGCATCTATATTAGGTGTTGGCGTATGTCAACCCATCTCTTATGCATCTCCGTCGGTTGGTCCATATTGCTTCCTAAGTACCAGGAGTTACCAACTTCCCTTAGCGCTTCATCTGACAATCGGTGTTGGTATGGTCCTTGAATACACGCTTTATGTAGTTTGTACCCGTATTGGGTTTTCTCTAGTTTTTCGCTCTCTCTATCCTTTTCTTCCATGAAAACCACCATCAGAGAATTCTGTCTGTTTTCGCTTCTCCCCTTGTGCTTTAGCTCAAGCCTGTCTTTAGTGTGTTTTAGCGAACGAGATTCATTACCCCTCTTTCAACAGAATCGTCAAGCTTATCCTCAGTACACCAACACGCGGCACTTCGCTGCACTCACTCATCTCCTGCGGTCAACGTGAGAACTCGTTGACACCGACTACTTATGATGCATGGAAGTTCAACTCGTCCCCTACAGATGGCAAACTACACAGGTCTGCATTAATTGGACACTGCCTAAAGAAAAAGAATTGTTTGCTTTAAAGATATAAGTTTTTCTTTGTTTGTGACCCTTATGTCCTCCTTCCCTCCCCAACCCCTCTCCTTCTCGATCGCCCTGCTAGTTGGGAGCCATCATATTTGTCTCTTCAAAGGACAGCCAGCAGATTCTCTCGGTCTATCTACAAGGGACTGCCGTCACTCGTCCTACATTTTGTGAAAGCCATGAAGTGATAATTGTTCTATCATTACCGCCAGGCAGCCAACCAAAATGCAAAGATAAGTTACACACTAGTTTGACCTAGCTATGAAGCTCTTTTAATACTTGCAAGAAATCAAATCTGCTATATTTGTATCTAGCCAGCATTGTATTATTTTCTTGATGTCAAACATCAGTTTCATCACCGAGGGAATCTCTAAATGTAAAGGTACAACTATTGGCTGAGCGAGACGGGGATTTACTCTTTTTCATCTTTACTCTGTCAATATCAATAACTTGACGCATCGAGGGAATTTTGTAACATCATATACAACTGTCTATTGAGTCAACTCTGCTCAAATCACGAGACTCTAAAACTGAAGTAATTATATCAATGTTCAAGTTTTGAAACTATGCAAATTCTCATCCCGGAAATTATTCGCCATGATAATCAGTGACACTTTTTAAGAGAAACTCCATCCACAACTTCAACACTAAAAAGTGCATCACGCCAAACATAATCTGGTTTGCCGTACAATCGGTTCCAGTATTGGGTACACATACACAGATAATAAAAAAACCTAATTTCCTTTCCTCCCGTTTTCACCCTCTAGTAACAGTTTTAGAATAAGTATATTAAATAAATATAAAAACGAGCCTTACAGTAGTTGCATATAATGTGGAACATCTGACATGTTATCCTACTATGAAATTGAGATGAAATATATGTGAAGTCAATTTTATTTGGCTGTAATCCTCCAGTTTAAATTTTTTCTCACGTTTTTTTTTGTGTCGATAATTTCGCATATATTCTGCTCTGGATTTACCCATCTCTGCAGATCACAAAATCAAGAAATAAAAGGGAGCGTCCTCGTCCTACAACACCTCATACAAGTCCCTAGCATTAATGGTTCGTGAAATATACTGAAGAAAACGGAAATTGCAAGACCATGAAGGCATTGGTCGTTTGTGTTGATTTTCAAGATATGGAACGATGCCATGTAGGTATGTAAACGATCAACGTTTCAGACCCATTGGATTGTTGCTACAAGTCTCCCCCACGTGATTGGTCGCGGGGGAATCAAATCCAGTATACGGACTCTGGTGTAGCGTAGTTGACTTGCAGTCTGTGCAGTGAAATGTTCCCCATCAAACATGCCTCGACCACAGAGAAGAGCATGCTATCAACAACTGTCGCCGTTTGAGAGGGCTCGGATAATTCGGCTGTGTGAGGCTGGATTATCGCTAAGAACTGTCGCTGCACGTGTTGGCCGACAGGCATCTACGGTACAACATGTATGGCAGCATTGGTCAAATGAAGATACTTCGCCCATATTCCTCTAGAGCACAGTCCCAAATCCGCACAGATGGTAAAAGGATCGTGAGAATGTCAACACCCGGCTATGAGTTGCAAAACTCTCACCGGACTGATGACTAGGGAACCCTAGGAACACATATATACATCTCCAAATATACTACTAACTAGTTGCATACAGTACAGAAAATGTAAACAAATAAAAGTAGAGCATTAAACGAGCAACTCGGCTCCCGGGCGTTAAGATAAGTCGTCGATCATCTGTGTGCATCTAGCTAGCGGTATCGTTCTAGTGTAATTAAGAATTGAATCAAAGAAACAGTTCTAAAAAAACTCAGCAAGAATAAAAAGTTCTTGCCATTTATTAATAATAAAATATCACATGACAAAAATTATCTTCCCATCACCAAGAATAAAATAAAATAATTATATGTGTTTCACCTAGGCCTGATGCGCTTAATAAGAGTCTTCCTTGCATCTTTATACTACTGCAACAAATATGTCTTACTTAATATTATTTAAATAAATACATAGTTCAATTAATGACAGTAGTGTCTGTCCTACTTGTTTACTAAAATTAGGCTTTAACGTTCATCGCAACAGATATACTTCCTACATAATACAATCGTTAAAGTCTTCAAGGTTAAATCTCAAGTTCATAAATAATAATAAAAGTAATAATAAATACTAAAATAATAACGTATTTACATTTTATACATGATCGCGTCCCGCACGATATAAAACAACTGTCTCAAATTCATTAGAGTTCATCTCATCACTTCCCTCCTGTCTTATCACCTTTCTTTACGTGTATCATCAACTTTCTGCGTATCTCACACAATAAACTAGTCAAAATAGGTGTTTGTGTGTCAATTCCATGAGAATCATAAATACGAACAGTGAAGTTAATATTTCATCACTTTAGTGTACAACTCAGGTGTTTCAATAATTAATAATAAAACAAATTAACAATGCACGACTGTTCAGATAAGCTCTTCAACCAAAAATCGAGTGTGTGTGTCATGAAACCTCACTCCCACACTCCTATCTCCTCCAAATACAACATATGACTTCTCTTGCTCACCACAAAATATTACAAAACCTTTCTTCAATTACTCACGTTGCATATTATCGCGTCTTTAGCTACGCCTTCATCAATACAAATGCATTTCATCAACCTTCCTTTCCCTTAGCACGTTCACAAACTTCTACCGTTCCATATCAACTACTTTCATCAAAGTATGATATTTAGTATTCCTACTAGAAATTACAACTGTAATAACGTTCATGAATACATCTCTCTCCTTCCTACAAACTCCTCTATCGATTATACATCTCGTGCTATGTCCAAATACTTTCCACATAATATCTCCTTCACTTCACATATCTCTTTGTTACAATTTATCGCTTAATTCTGAATTTCATGTCTGCTTGTGTCTGTTATGAAAATAACAATAACCTTCCCTCACGTTTATGTTCATAATAAATATTTATGTCTCTCCTTCCATCTTACAGTATCGTTTCATGATAAATATACATCCATAACATTCCATAATAACGTCTCTCGTTCAGTTATGCCTTTTACCATCGCATACTTTTCCTTCCCGTACATCAAAATTCTGGGTTTTACAATGCCATTATATTACTTGCATACAAAAGTTACCTCAATGCCAATATAGAATACTTCGGTTAACTATATCGTTCTATACATCTTATTTCGTTTCTGAAATGAATAAACTCTTAACTTGTAGGATTCTCTGTCCTCCCTTTTCTCACTTCAAGTAATAAACTAATTTACTTTCGTCAAACACATGACTATATTGTTTCTCTGATACATTACTGATTTAATTCTCACAAAGTTGTGTTTCATTACTCTTGTTTCAATACAAATATATTATCGTTCTTCAATATTTCCACAAATATACAAAATTCTCTAATATATCATCAAATCTACTAAGTTCTCCAATATTACAAAAATCTACGGAGTTCTCCAATGTTACAACAAATCTACGGAATATACGTTCGCAATCGCAACGAAATCGTTCGTAAGTAAAATTTTAACGCTCTAAAAATGACAACGAAAAATAATATCGATGTCTAATATCATCGATCAAGACTTCAAAATACGTCCAAATGACGCATGAAAATAACTATCGCAATTACTAAAATTCACTAAAACTTTCAAGACAATAATAACATATGTTACAAATGCAAATATGTTGTTCAATATTATGGAATAACGTAAACAAAGTCTAACTACAGATATGAAAAATGCACTTTCTACCTTCTTTCTGAGATCGTTGGTGACCGACCTGATGACTCCGGTGTCCTCGTAACGTCACCATATGGCTTCTGGAATGCTGCGTGCTGCTCCAGTCTGGCTGTGTTATGTCAGGTCGGCCTTGAGTGGACTGCATTAAAGTTGAACGACCTGGTGTGCTGTCTCGGAAACAGGTTATCAGCTGTCTTCCCGCTCGCGACCCACTTCTTTCGTGCAAGATGATGACACGTCCTCGCCTCCGCTCTGCTGGCCTCGCGTCCATCAGTCCTGGGTTCCTTGTCGTCTCCATCACGCATCCGCTCGTCTTCATCTTCTCAGATCTAGATGTTCTTTGAAGTCGGTAGTTTGCATAGTTCTTTCCGTCATGAAAAATCACCTCCATGCCGTGAAATTCCCTTGAAGTAGCTCGCAACGTTATGTTAGCGAAAACTGCGGTGGTCTGCAGTTCGCTATGCATACTGCTATGTCATCCTGGTCATTTCTGAATCTCACTGGTTCAGTACAGTTCTATCTTCCCATCGTGGTGAATTTAAAACATCATTCTCATCGCACAATTGTTTGTAGACGTAGTTCTTCCCCTTCGACCTAAATTCTTAATCATTCTGGTCTAGATTGTAGAATTGCCAATGGTTTAAGTCTCCCTTCTTCAAACTTTCGTTCTGCGTAGTTACGTGTTCGATGTTCAGTTTGTAACTTGCAACGTTTTCTTTCGTTGTAGATTTCTTCTTTTAGAATATGATAAATAACTTTTCTCAATACTGTTGACTTGTAATATTAATTGATCGCTTCCATTTCCACTAGCTTCATCTTGAAGTCTCCAGTTCACAAAACCTTTGTCTAATACTTCTGAAGATTAAATACAATATACGTCTTGTCTTCTCGACGGTCCATGTAGAAAGAGCCTCGCTTCCTAGCGTCTCCTAGCCTCCTCGGTTAGATTTCCCTCGTGAATCTGATCAACTAGCCTCCAACCGCTATGAATATTAACAAATTCATACATAACTTCTCTCTCAGCCTTTCAATTTAAAAACTGTTTTGCCAATTAAATTTATTTTTCTCTGCTGGTGAATTCAATGTGCAACACTCTTATAAAATATTAAAATAAAGATTTTAATATTTGTTCCTTCCTTAGTATTCAAATTATTTTCCCATTGGTTCTTGCCTGAAAGTGGCGCGCTTCTGACACGCGTTGGCTTCTCCCACTCTTGATACTGGCGTGTGTCTGACCTCAAGTCCACCTTCGCTCCCCCTCGCATCAAAAACATGTTTCTCGCCGCGCACCTCGTTAAAAGTGTCGACTTTCCAGAACAGTATCTCTATCATAATCTAATACTTAACTTCGAAAAAACGCAACCCATCATCATCGGCTATACCAAATTACTCAGTTCCCTACCTGACCCGGTACCACCTTTACAGCTTGCATCCCAAACAGTTCCGTACCAGTCAGCAGTAAGAAATCTGGGAGTTATTTTTGAATCTCGATTATCGTGGCAGGATCATACAAACATGATTTTGAAAAGGGTTGCATCTTCATTATGTCAAATTAGGCGAACTTGCTTCTATTTGCCTCAAAATGTACGAAAGATACTGATACAGAGTTTGATATTACCAATATTTGACTATGGATCTATAATTTACCATGATATGGGAGAGGTCCTCAATACAAAATTGCAAAGAATGCAAAATGCTTGCTTGCGGTTTGTTCTCAATGTACCAAGAGAGTCTCACATAACTCCATTTTACGTCCAGATTGGATGGCTAAAGTTAAAGGAACGAAGACAGTATGCCATGGCTCTGACTGTGATAAAAATTCTGAAATTCAAAATTCCGTCTTATATTTACTGCACACTAACTCCCATGCAATCAGTGCATAACCGTGCGAATAGACACACTGCACAAATGCTCCAGATACCTCATCACAGAACCGAAAAATGCAAAGGTTCATTCCGTATTTCAGCTAGTATTCTCTGGAATAAATATAAATTGCACCAGTATTCAGGACTTCCTATCAGAGCGATAAAACACTCCCTTCATTGTAATCTATCAGCTATACAATTATCATGTTCAAGGTGAACGGATGTAATAACAAGAACTTCTATTGTCAACTGTATGTATAGGTTAAGTTATTTCTTTCTTCATTTATTCTATTGTATTTAACCGCCCTCTGAATGAAGAGAGCTGCTTTGTAGCCTCAGTGGCCTGTATCAGAGAAACAATAAATTCAAATTCAAAATTCATTCACTCATGGTTAAAATTTTACCAAATATTAAAATCTCCATTATACATGAAATAAAAATATTTCCTCAGACGAAAATTTTCCCAAATGCTTGTATTAACGTTCTCTTCCATCTGGACTGCTAATTTAGTCGAAAATTCCAAATTTAAAATATGCCATTTTTCTGATGTGATCCTTGGTCCATACCTCATCCTGTCTTCTCCTCTCTCCTAGACATGATTTCGAGTGCATTTCCCCATTCGACCTGAATAGAAAGTATAAGAATGGACTTTCTGTTACTACATATCGTTACTAATCATAGATATGCTGTCGAAATTGTGTCTCTATTGAATCTTCGGGTAAAATCTAAAATTTTCTATGGGGTAGTTGGGACGTCTTCTTCGTTCCTCCTGTACTTCCAAAACCATCTCTTCCAGTCTCCCTTCTTCAATACCATCTTCCATGCAGTTCTCATGTTCCTTCGAGCTTGAAGTTCCAGCCTCTGCTTTGCTATTGTTAAATCTGATAATTCCATTCTTTAGGTCAATGACAGCTCCTGAATGTGTAATTAAGTCAATACCCAGTATTGCATCAAAACTAATGTGACTGAGCACTATGAATACCTGTTCATATCTCTGCTCGTTTATATAAAATTCCACCAATGCTTGTACTTTACACTTCATAGTTTTGTCATTAAATACTCCTCTCACTTTTATAGTGGATACAGGCAATGCAGTTAATAAATTCTCAGCTTCTAACTTCTGGAAACTACTCTCAGATATGATTGAGGCTGTAGCATCAGTGTCTATAAGGGTTTTTAAAGTGTTCTCCCCTACTTTCATATGGATTTTAGGTAATCTGGCTGTATTTCCTTTCTTCGGCTCCTCTCTCTCATATAACAATTCTTCATCGGTAACCTTGTATAGTTCGTTGATGGCGATCTCATGCCTCGTTATTGTGTGATTTACGTCATCTACCTTCGTTTCTGAATTGGCGTTTTTTTGTCCATTCCTGTCGTGGTTTCGGCCTTCACGACTGTTTCCTGGTTGAGGTTCGTCACTCACTTGTGTCTGTTGTTGGGATTGTTCCTTTCTTTCTTCTCTATCTCTCTGATTTCTTCTGTAATCCTGGCTTTCTCTTTCTCGTTCTTCATAGTATCTTTGAACATTCCCCTCATCTCTCCATCTGCTCCTCTGATAATTGTTCCTCGGTTGTTGTTGTTGTATAGAACGTCTCTGTTGTTGTTGTTGGTTGCCATCGTTTCAGTTCCTATATCTGGAATACCTTCTTTGATCTCCCTCATTCTGCCTATCGGGGTAGTTATTTCTTTGAAATCCCCTGTTATTATAGTTGTTAGTTTGGTATCTGGACCCCCTCTGTCTGTCGATCAGTACCTCTTTTTATATGGCCAAACATCTCTGGGTCTATTGTAGCCTGGATCATACCTAGTCCTACAATAGTTTTTATGCCTTATTGGTCCGGTCCTAGCTGGTGTTACATCAGTCTGTTGTTGCTGATCAACCAACACTGTGTGTACCTCTCTGTTTTCATGTCTATTTCTCGTATTCTGACTGTTGGTTTGTCCTTGAGATTGCGCTATAGAACTTGTGTGGTCTAACCTTCGCAGCACCTCAGCCATGTCTTCTAAAGTATTGACATTGGACGAAATCAGGTGTTTCCTAACCTCGGCTGGTAACTGTCTGAATATGACGTGTATCAGCTCCGGTTCTGCCAGTGGTGTATGAAGATGTTGCAAGCAGGCTAATGGTTAGTGAAGTAGCTCGCATAACGTGTCGGTACAGAGTTAGGATATTTCTTCGAATATATTTCTGCCCTGATGTCTTGTTGCAACTCTTCGCTCCAGAATCTTTTTAACAATGCTTCAGCGAATTCGTCAACCGAAGCGTAGGTATATCTAAATGCTCTATGCCAAATTAACGCTTCTGCTGACAAGTACTTCTCTACTACTCTCATCTCTCTCTCTCTAGGAAATTTATTCTCCTCCAGGTAGTAACGCATGTCTGTTAAAAATTCAACGGCGGTGACGTTTCCTTCCCCCGTGAACTTATCTGGTTTCTCCTCATGGCTTTTAATCACTACCACATTCTGATTATTCCTACCGGGAATTTGATCATATGTCCTTCCTACCATATCCGGTTCTCTTATATTCCTCTCGGTGTGTTCCGTTCCAAAAGTGTTATGGCGTTACCTACTAAACATTTGAGTGCCTACGCTCTCCTTATCCTCTTCCTGTTCACCTTGGCTGACTCCTAGTCTGAGCAATGGGATGTTTCAGCAGAACAATGCCCGGGTTCACACTGCACGCATCTCCAGAGAAGCTCTCCACGACTCACAACCTTAGAATGGCCCGCCAGATCCCCGGACCTCAGTCCTATTGAGCATGTGTGGGACATGATGGGTCGACAACTGGCCAACCGTCCTCAGCCACCCACAACTCTGGAACAACTGACCCGTGCAGTGCTGCAAGCATGGGCCACAATTCCTCAGGAAGTGATTCACGGCCTTATTGACACCATGCCTCGCCGAATTCAATAATTTATTGCAGCTTGTGGTGGGTACATTCTGTATTGATTGTTGTCCAAACTCGCGGTCAGAGGGACCTGAAAGTGTAATCATCGAATCACAACCAAACACTCGTCCTGCATGTTCAATTGCAGCAATGTAGCACCACTCCTTCTGGGTGTGTGCAATTTCCAATTACTTCAGTGTATTAAAAATCCGATGAGCCTTTATTTTTTGGTCCTTTCGTTAAATTAAGAGGGGGATGGAAAAACGGGGGGCTTCACCCCGGCTTCTAGGACGCCTCATGCAAGTTCCTAGCATCATTGGTTCGCGAGATATGAAAAAGCTGATGACCTATTAGTTTTGGGTCCTTAGTTTAAATTAAGGGGGCTATAGGAAAACGGGGGTGTCACCCCGAATCCTAGACACTTCATACAAGTCCCTAGCATTATTGGTTCGCAAGATATTAAAAAACCGACGACCTATTAGTTTTGGGTCCAATGATTAGATTAAGGGGGCTATAGGAAATGAGGGGCGTCACCTCACGCAAAATGGGTTGGCACAATCTCACAGCCATCTCTCCACCACCAAGCACGCTCATTGGTCAAATCAAATAGCGCGCTCTTCCCCGGTTTCCTGTTACACATTTACGTCCCTTTTCCAAAATCGCTCCCACAAAAAATATCCAGCAACCGAGAGGAAAGATGTTACACATCAATAATCTTTGCTGTATTGATTTTGGTAAATCCGAGGTTGTATCCAAGAGATGTCCTCCCCATTATTAGCCTATTTTCAATTTTGAAAAAAAAAAAGAGGCTTATGAGATCACTTTTGTCCGTGTGTGTATGTGTGTCCCTAATAACTTCTAAACGGCTGGAGCGATTTCAATGAAACTCGGTAAGTTCATATCACAACTCCGGGTGACACCGACCGTGCCCTTTAAATTTTGTTACGTCTCACCAATCCAATATGGCGGCTGTGCGAAATATTTCACCAGCATTCAATATCTCCGAAACTATTCCCGATATCAACCTGGATTTTTTACGGTGATAAAGAGAACTACTAGAAGTTCACTTATGTGACTTTTGAAAATTTGGTAACTACAAAACCAACATGGTGGTCACGCGAATTTGCGACTTTTAAATAGACGTTTCTCGCGATTTAACCAACCAAACGCAATAACACTTGGTACAGTATATGTTTATGCACATTGTAATGCACCGACATCTAACCTCGTTCAATTGTTTACATAAGAACAAGATGGCGGATGTGCGAAATATTTTACCGGCGTTCTATATCTCTGAAACTATTACCGGTTTCACCATGATATTTTATAAGAAGATGAAGGGCACTACTGGAGGTTCATCTATAAGACTTTCAAAAACCGGTTAACTACAAAACGAACATGGCGGCCAAGTGAATTTTAAAATTTTAAATAGACATTTCGCGCGATTTAATGTTCCAAATGCAATGAAATCTGGTACAGGAAATGTTTATATACATTGTAATGCACTGGTATCTAATTTAGTTCAATTGTTTACATCACCTCAAGATGGCGACTGTGCGAATTTTAAAATTAAGTTTTTATTTCTTGTGTCGTAGTCATGCGATTGAAGTAAAAGTTTGAATTATCAACCTACGCAATAATTTTTCTTTAATAATACATGACTCTATGGCCTATATATTTAACAATCCCACATGGAGACCATCCGAAATATTTAGACGGCTCTGAATATCTACGAATCTATTATAGCAATCAAACTGATTTTTTTATGTTTATAGGGGCTATGAACATAGGTTCACCTACAGGAACGACAAATAACCTGGTGATCACAAATTCAACATGGCGGCGCAAAGTATAAATATTCACATGGACGTTTCTCGCAATTTAACCATCCGAGTGCAGTGAAACTTGGTACAGTAAATCCTTATACGAATGTTAATCCACTGGCATTAAATTTATTTCAATTGCTTCCATAACGACAAGAAGGCAGTTGTGCGAAATTTTAAAATCTCCTTGTTACTTCTTGTGTCCTAATCATGCGATGAAGTTTGAATGCTACACGTACACAATAATCTTCATGTAACAGTACATAACTCTAGGACCTACATATATAAAATCCAACATGGCGACCATCCAAAATATTTAGTCGGTTCTCAATATTTACGAATCTATTACAGCAATCAAATTGAAATTTTGTATGTTGATAGTGGCAGTTAACATAAGTAAGATATATGAAAATAGGCTGTATAGTTCTTCACGGAACTACTTGTTGAATTTGTAAGTAACTGTCATTTCTGCAATAATTCAGTGGTATTCGTCAACTGCATTCCTTGGTCCAACTGATGGATAGTTGGAGCTCTCTCGAAGTTTAAATACTTTAAATTTATTGTAACTTTACAAGCTTCCAAGCTCTCATCATTATATTGCCGGCTAGGCCCTGTTCCATCTTTGCACCCTCTATGCCCAAGCTCATATCATCCATGTGCAGTCTAGCCCCTGTTTCATCCTTACACCATCTAGGCCCAAGCACATATCATCCTTGTGCAATCCAGGCCTAGTTGCAAGCCCTCTATTCCCATTTATAAATAATATTTCAAATTTTCCCGGGGACTCCTGCTGTTTCCAAGTTGTTGGGATTAGCGAATTTTCAACTATTTTAACTCTAGTAAATCTTCATTGTGTCTAATGGGGAACAGCTACTTGTGATGTTCTCACTTATCAAATCAAGTCTTATTGATGTGTAACATCTTTCCACTCGGTTGCTGGATATTTGTGGGAGTGATTTTGAAAAATGGGATGGAAGTAGATCGGACGATCCAGCTGGCAGTGGTGGAACGGAAATGTAACACGCACGGCCAGCTGAATCGCATTGCTGGACACTTTCATTTTGACGGTGAAGGCCAATGCGAACTCTGGTGACAACTGATTGAACACAAAGCACATGGCACATAGTCGAAGTCTTCGTATCGGTATTTAAATCATTATATGCTTTAATATAACACATTGTAAGTAGTCGGCAATTTCGGTATTATGTTTCTGCACAATGGCTATTCAAGTATTAAGCCACATAACGGTAATGCAGTCATCAATATAATATATATAATCGTGTTTATACGGGACCTAGGCAAGCCTTCATGAACTAATGCTGAACACAGTCTCTTTACTCACAAGAGGGCCTATTCAAAAGGCATTTTAAACTCAATTTCACGCAGGAACATTAACGAAACAAGCAAAATATAAATGAAACTTAATTCTGTGATGCAGTATCAATGGTACGTGAATATAAGTGTGGTCGAAATAGCCGTGGGGTCAACGTCATTGACCGTGAATCTAGAGATCTCGGGGTCAAATCCTGGACGGGTTAGATATTTTTGCTACCAGATTATCGTTTTAAACGATATTTATCATACCAATATGACTCATTTTAACAGAATCCGTATGAAATTACGTGTTGGTCTGTTAATCAAGAGGTCCGGAAACTGGACTGCTATGCACATTGCTTTACTCGCAAGTTGGCATATTTATAGGGAATTTAAGGTTATGAGCGGTGTTGCGTCTATTAATCTAGTTGATCCATATCGCATTCTTTATTTAGGCTAGTGCTGGTGGAAGGTACGAAACCTCTAATAAAATGAGTTCCGTATTATAAACTACAATATCTGTAGAACACTCCCTTTTACAAAAGATTCATATTTGTGCCAATAATATTATAAAATACCGGTGTATCAACAATTTGCCGACCTTGAAGTGGTTTCCGTGGTATCCCCCATTTTCAACTCCAGGCAAATATTGGGATGGTATCTTCTGACAGGCCACGGCCGCTTCCTTCCATATCCTTACCCAGTTTCATTCACCATCATTCATTCCATTTCTCATTAACTCCTCTCGTGAGGTTGGCGTCAGGAAGGGCATCCGGCCGTAAAAACCATCCGCCACAAATACTTCCATCGCATCTCATCCCCGACCCCGTAAGAAAACTGGAATAATAAGGGGTAGACATGCAATACCGGTGTATCAACAGTTTCATGTCAGGTTTCTTCATTGTCAGATGTTACACATCATAAGCGACTACTGTAAGGCTCGTATCTTTTTTGTCTTTAAGCCCCCTCCCTTGGTCAACTCTTGTTCTCTTCCGACCCCGACGGTATTAGGGTATCCGAGGCCTAGGGAGTCTCTTCCTTTCCCGCCTTCATTGGCCCTTGTCTCATCTTTTCTGATTCCCCCCTTCTGCGAGGGGTCAGCCTTCTTTTTCTTTTCCTTTTACCTCCTGCCTTGTGCTCAAGGCCCTTAAGGAGGCAGGGTGTATGTAGCCCCACCACTTCTGGTGCACCGTCGATAATGCTACACCCTCAGGGGCTCACGGCTGGTGAGTTCGGGCGTTGGCGACCCCGAGGGATTCCTGAGCTGGGTCCGTTTTCCCCTTTTTGTCCCTTCCCTTTGGGGCGGACCTTCTCCTCTCTCCCCTCTCCTCTCCTCTTTTCCTTCTATTTCCTTTTCTCTTTAAGATTCCCGCACTGTTTTTGTTACTCGAATCACCGTGTATCTAAATTCCCTTTTACCATTTTTTTAAGGCATTTTTGATCTATGTTGCATTTTGTAAGTCTCTTCGATCTAAATTACATCTCGCGATTGTTTTCAACCTCAATTGCATTTTGTAAAGATTGACAATCTAAATTGCTTTTTAGTAAGTCTTTCAATGCAGGCGTCAGGGCATTTTAGTGAGTCTTTTGAATTTCAATTGCATTTTGTAAGTATTTTCAACCAAAACCGCATTTCGCACGAATTTTGAATCTAAATTGCATTTTGTTTGGTGGGCATTTTGCACATATTTTGATTCTCAATTGCATTTTGTGGGTATTTTGAATCTAAATTACATTTGTCAAGTATTTTCAGTCTAAATTGCTTTTTGTAAGTATTGTCAATCCACATGAGTCGTTTGAATCTACCGTACATTTTGTAAGTATTTTCAATTTCAATTGCATTTTGTAAGTATTTTGAATTTCAATTGCACTTTGTGAATAATTTGGATTGGAACTGGGATATTTCAATCTGAATTGCATTGTGTATTTTCAATTTCAATTGCATTTTGTAAGTATTTTGAACCTCAATTGCATTTTGTACGTAATTTCGATCTCATTTGCATTTTGTAAGTATTTTGAATTTCAGTTGCATTTTGTAAGTATTTCGGCGCTACTTTGCATTTTGTACGTATTTTGAATCTAGCCTACGTTTTGTGGGTCTTTTTCAATCTATTCTTTTTGTGCAACTTTTCGTTCTAAATTCCCTTTTGTAGGACCATATTGTGAGTTGTTTCCATGTGAGTTCCTTTTTGTACGTATTTTCAGTCTTCGATAATTTTGTTCTGGTTTCCATTTCATTAGCATTTTCGCTATCACCCAGATCATTAGGGGCCGATAACCTCGATGTTAGGCCCCTTAAAACAACAATTATCATCATTTATCATCATGTCTTTAAGCCCAATTTTGTTCTGAGACCAACAAGTTGCTAGCAACTGCTACATTTTGCATTGTAGCAAAATAAGCAATCAAATTGCTTTAAAATTATATCATTTGCATAGCTTTAAATTTTTAGCCACGGCAGCCACCTGCTCCGTATTTTATATCGTCTCTAGTCATTTAGAGTTTGAGCGTTTATTCTCAATATTTACCCCCACTAATTACTATTGTAGATATTCTAGTACTTGATCTTCACTTATGGCAGCAACTTCAGATGTGCCTCGTGAACTTTGGCAATTATTTATTTCGTTTGTTGTGATCTTACCAAAACATTCTAAGCTACTTTATGTCAGGTTTATGATGTTTTACAGATCTCTTTAGATGAGTGTCGCTGGTATAGTTCGCTCAGCTAGTTTCATACCAAGGGTCGTTATCAAACTATGCATCGGGATTACTGTTTTTCATAATCAAAACTGTGTCCGATCTCGCTAAATCTCTTAATGCTTTTCTTGTGAGAGATTTAGTTTCTCTTTTTGAGCACAACAATCATTTTTCTTCATATAAGCTTTGAGCTTGATTATAAACCAATGCCAATGCTTGAATATGGCCACGGGCCACCCCCTCCATCAACATTCTCTGCTTTGAGAAGTTTAGAGTCCCAACCACGCTGTCGTTACATTATCTTGTAAATTACTCGAGTCGGAAATTTAGAAGCATGAATCATGCAAGTTATTGCAATGACAATCTTCCCATCCGTCGGCTCCTACTTTGCTAGGTTTAGGCACATTGATATACTTGATGAAAACAAACTTTTGATACCCTCGATAAGCCTGTCAAAAAATCCAACATAATTATAAGAGAAATAAACTGATGATATTCTGTGCCAATATTCAACGTAGCAACTCAGGGATATCATCTATGCCTGTTGTTTCTTAAATACATAGACCTTCTAGTGGCCAATCAAAATCAGACCCCAATATTAAATCTCGTTTATCTGGAGAAGAAGTAGGAGACGCGGAAAAAATAACTCTGTGGGTGGCTGGAGAGGGAATCGAACCCACCTCTATTGAAATTTACCTCAACAGGCTGAGTGTACCCCGATCCAGCATTCCGACCCCACAATTACAATTCATGGCAGAGCCAGACAACTATGCTACCGATACAGGATGAGCAAGTCTTTGCACATTTCTCTTTCAAACATTGTTCCTTGGCTGCTTTACACCTCTTGATTACCTCAAATTCCAACAGTCTGTATTATGCTCTCTCCCTCACATTTCGTGCGTTCTTTTTCTTCAGTCTATCATCCATTAATTCTAATATACCCTGAGTGACCTCCTCTTCTGTCTATCCTCCTACAGATTGTGTTAATGTTGGAGGGCATCAATACCAGCAGTTGAATGTTACTTTTAGTTGTCAGCTTCCTCTGCGTAGTATTAGATAATATGACCCAAATATAAAGTTTTCCGCACTGAGTACATAAAACGATGACGTCCGTTGAGTTAACAACGGAACGTAAGGTTATGTCATAGTTTCATATATAATAAGGAAATAAATAATTCTGACGGGGATCAAAATGTACCTGAATGTGTAGAAATCATAAGCTGCACAAATTCAGTACATATAATATAATGTTAACTCACCCATTTAACTTATAGCTTAAACGACGATTTTGCAAACTTTGACGACTGCTCTTTCCTAATTTATTTCGAACGATAGAAGAAGCGGCACTTGTCGAAATGAAAACGAGATTTCCATTAAGGTCTAGTTTATGTTCCATGCAACGGCCCTAAAATAATCTCATTAATGCCGTCCAAACACTCAAAAAATATATCACCCCACTAACTTGAGAGGGAAGACAGTTACTTTTCAACGACTTGTTCGACCTGTAAAAGAATATTGAAGACACTGTCGGACGGGTGAGTTAGGAAATTAAGGGTATTTAATGAGCCAAAGTCCTTTATGTTCGCGAACTAACTGACTATGTTTTGGTACAAGGTTTCGAAATATCTGCATGCCCACGTTATGAATTGGTGTGGCATACACAATGGCCTTTAAATGACCCCATAAGTAGAAGTCTAGTGGTTTGAGATCGGGAGAACGAGCACGCCACGATGTCGCTCCCTGACGCCCTATACATTTGTTTGGACTTGAATAGTGACGAAGCGTACAAGTGGCCTGTGTGCCCTCCACACATGACCAACTAGCATCGTCTGTGTTATGCACACCACAAACAAGGCACACACCATATGTTTACCGGACATGTTTTGCTTGTCAGGTCCTAATGAAGTCCCACATATTTAGTGACACCCTGTATATACAGTGAAAACTCTGAATGAGAATGGTTAGTTTCTGGGCTGCTAAAATACTTAACATCATTATCAACTTATGTCAGACAATAACACACATAAATATGTTCAAAGACAAATATAAAAAGAGGATAACTTATTCAAAGCCAACAATTTTAGTTTGCATTCACTGCTGTCTACTTACTCATTTGGAGGATTGCTATTTGCATCCCTCTCGTCATCATGGGTCTCTTCTTTGATAACCTAGCGACAAAAAATAATCATTTATTTCTGAGGTATTAACTTATGCTTCAAGAAAATTAATAACAAATAATGTAACTTTACAGCACACCTCAACTTGAAGTGAGGAAATGTTAGATATTCCACTGACTGAAATTACTTTATTCTTTTAGTTAGTAAGTTATTGGGGCTTCAAGGTGCGGAACACCGAGGTAAAATGCTCCAACTTTCTTATTCTCCAGCGTATATTACAGCATTATCCGAGTATTATCTTCAAAAAGCCAACATTCCTTTATAGGTCAAGTAAATCTTAGAGTGATAGAAAATGTGGTGAACAGTGCAATAAACGAAGCAATAGGTTTAAGGGCTGAAGAAATAATATGTAATAAGCAATGCTTGGAGACAAAAGAATGCCTGGAGCAGTTCTGAGTGCAGTGACGTTGACTTACATTTCAATGTCTTTGCTCCAGCTCATTGCTTATTTCAAAAGCTATCGTAAATGTAGTCGCTATCATACGAAATGGCTTGAGGAAAGGAGCTGAGCTAATTTAAAATATCACAAAACTTCATGATCCAGGCCATGTGGTCAGGGTACTTCCCCGCTCTGAAGAGAACTGGGTTTGAAACCCACCGTCGCACACATGGGGCAAGAGTGCCTCAAATGCGGCATTAATTCAAAAACTGAAATTGCTCGTATGCTATTTTTGGTATAGCAGAACACTAGAAGACTTGCTCGACCATGTTGAAACACGTTGTGACCTTGACCACATTGCGTCTCGCTAGGGTTAGCCCACATTAGTTGAGATATTGCAAAGCAGACAAGACGTGTTTCTAGCGAGTGATTTACAGTCCTTAGTTTCCGGTGAACATGAGTCGTGTTTTCGGAATTTTTTCATTGATTCGCCAGGGAACCTTCGTGTTCAGGTGTGTTATGATATTTTGAGTTGTTATATACAGTAGTAATATTTGTTTGTTAGAAAAAATCATTCTTAAAGGTCTTTAAATATATTGAGATATAAGAAGGTGAGGCAGTCCGAGCGCGCATTGTTGATTTTCTCTAGTGGTTGTGGCCTCCATATTGTAGATTAGTTTAGTCTTCTGCTACTTTTTTCTAAATGACAATAAAATCAAGAACAGAGAAAATGGGAGGGCGTCAAATAAAATCTTGTCTGGGTTTACTGTATTTCAGGCACCAGGTAAAATAAAATGTTCATCACACGGACAAAACTTCTGGAAATCATGAAAAATTTTGAGTTTTTGCCTATAGCACGGCAAGATATTTCGCTGACAAATACCCATGGTGCAACATGTCTCCTACACTGCATAAATATTTCATACATTATACAGTATCGTCCACATTGCGTCTTATACGACAGTTAACTGAGAAAGCACAGGAAGCAGGTAATAAAGACTTCAAAAATTGCCGGGAAAATTATTCCAGAAAATGTAGTCGACTAAAAAAATGGCCGATATTTTAAATTACTTTTTGGTGAATTCTGATCCACTTATCACCAGCAAGAGGAAACTTACAAAAATAAACCTTCAAGGCCTTCCGAAAGAAGCATTAGATTTATCAAAATCTCCATTCATATATACAATTAGTACCTGGAGTCGCGATGATGATAAGGATGATGATCATGATGAAGGGAGTGATGGTAGTAATTGAGACAATTGTACTTTCACTAGTTCTGAGGATTCATCTGATTTAAGTTTTTTTCTGCATTTCCACAATAATTATTTTGCTACATTTATAATTTGTACTATGTTTTACATCGATTATATTAATAAACAAATGTCAAATGAACTGTATTTTCACTTTTCGTAAGACACAAACATGTCCTTCATAATGATGTATAACTTAGATATCATATTAAGTAAAATTAGAATTAATGCCACATTTGAGGCGGCCTTGCCACTCTGTGCCGTCGGCTTTATATGAAACGCTATAGTATTTATTCTCATTTGTAATTCAGGTCTTGGACACTTCTCACTATCTCCTCTCCAAATTTAATTCTGATTAAAAACTACATTTAGGAAATAAATTGGATTTAATCTAAAACACCAACGTACATATTGAGAAATATCACACATGATGGATCACTGACGGCAAAGAACAAAAACATGTAAGAGTAGACACCAACAAATACAAACATGTTAACTTTTGCTGGGGGCGTCACTTCTATACAAGAATTTTGTTCTCATAAACTCCGGCTGTAAGAAAGAACTGTTGCCCCGTAGGAACTCTCTCAATCTCCTTCCCAACACTGTGGAAACGGGAATAATAAGGGTAGAAATACTTACACACATCTTAATCAGTTATAAGAAATGTAAAATACAGTAATAATGATTTTTCAGTGTTAACAAACAAATAAAATTGAAGCTGGTATATATCGACGGTGAACATGAAAGACCTTGTACGCCACCATTCTGCACCCATCCGTTCTCTTCCGTGTATTTGGGACATAACTCCCAGCTTGAAGTGGATATACATTCCCTTTGAACTTTATATTTATAAATCAATGTCCTCTGCTTAACCATACTTATCTCAGTAATCGGCTGGAACGTGTTGTGCCCCTTAGTCTATGATTTAAGTTCGAGGCCAAATACTTGACTTTTTTATTTTTTTTAGGCAACATTTGAATCAATATTATGCTCGACAACTAATTACATGAAGAAGTTTTAATTACAAGCAAAAGTTTTCACTGCAAAAAGTGAGGTAGAATTTCACAATACATGTTGACAAGGGAGACTGTAAAGATAGGTCACCTATACATAAGATGAAGGCCAGGACAGCAGAGTTGCGTACCGACCACTCCTTGGCAGGTGTCGATTCGGTGAATCCCCAGGCTACGGAATTCCATGGGGCGCGTCATAGAACAGCGAAGACACGCCCATTCATATGACGAATTAGAGAAATATACTGACTCTGTGAAAAATATGGTGAAGTCATTTGAAGTCATTTGTTCATGTAAAACGCCATGTAAACAGAATATTTTATGTAGAAAATAGACACAATATCAATGCGCGAGGAGAACAAACGACATTGGAGAATCCAGTCACATGACCGGAGTGGCTAGGGAGTGTATAAATGGTGGAGCCCACAGTCACATGACCGGAGTGGCTAGGGAGTGTATAAATGGTGGAGCCCACAGTCACATGACCGGAGAGGCTAGGGAGTGTATAAATGGTGGATCCCACAGTTTGTGTATCATATTAATTGGGCATGATAATTTAAAATATATTACTATGAAACAAATTGAAATGTGTACAAATGTGAGCAAGACTTAAGACATCATGAAATGAGTGCCGACTTTATAACTCTGTATTAGTCGTTATGGAAGGGGCTGTCCGTGGCTCGCCACCATAAACTACGGAGGGGGAAGAAACATTATAGGTTGGCTATATTTCTTTGCCATTTACTGTTAATGGAAGTGGATTTGAGAATGTCAATATAACATAGTCCAGTTAGGATACTTTTTGATATTTGTGATAGGCTAAAGTAGTGATTTGGAGGCGTCTTATTCAGTAGAAACATCGTATCACGAATAGTTAGAAGTAAGGAATGGTACCCTTTAGATTGTAGGATGCTATTTATTTCTGGTCACCTGTTCATTAGATGAAGTGTAGGATGAAACATAACCATGTATATTGAGTTTGAAATCACGGATAGACGTCAGGATGAAGTGTGAATATAAGATATCATGACCAGTGATAGAATATGATTAATGATGTTCAGACACCCAGGTCATTCACCCCAAGCAAGCCTTTGAATATACATGCAGGCGATGATCAGCGATATTGATCACGTGTTGTTATTTGAGGTGGAATATTAGCGATTCGAAAGGTAAGGTTTATAATGTGTGAGTAATACGCATGCAATATGTGTGCTTTATGAATAATGTGACATTTTAAGTTAAGCCATGTGATAAGTGTATATCGACGAGTGGTGACAGTTGGAGCCACTTATCGCCCAAAATTTGTGATAATCATCGAGGCATAATGATGATCTTCGAGGCAGGTAGACCTATAATATGTGAATATTCGACATTGGCCACTGAGAGACACTATCTGCAAAGCCATGGGAGCCAAATTGTTTATGGTGAGGTTCGAGTGAGTTGGGTTTTCACTTAGATAAACAAATTATATGCATAACCACATACAATGGCATTTTGATTGTTTAAAGGAAATACATGTGATCTTGGAGCCTCAGCGAGAAATGAATCACATTTATCATCCTGAAGTGAACGGATGTGTTGGTGATTGATATTGAGGTTGATATTTGAGGCTTACTGAGGCGATAGTAAGTTCAATATTTGAGTGGTCGTTAACATTGGATCGGCTGACTGTTAGCAAGGGAAGTTTTTTCCTCTTTGTGTTTGCAGTTCAGATAAGATTTGTGGACTTGCAGTTTTGATTTTGATTGTTCAGTATAGTTCACTTGAAGGGTACGTTACTTGAAAACGAATTTAGAATTGGTGAATTCATTTGCTTCGAGGTAGACTTTTCTGTTTTATGTCTTATATTGGACGGGAACGTTATTTTAAAACCCATTTATAGATTATGGGATCCTGGTTCATCGGTCTATCCACACATGCAGATCAACCATTGTAGAGTGAAGGGTCACAGGTTCGAGTCGAGGCTCGTGTAAATAATCAGAATACTCGAGTAGTTCGGGTAAGATTTTTCAATAGTTTGATTTTGTGCCATGCCTTTCCATAGAGGTTTGTGGACGTTTGGATTTGATGAGCGTTTGATATAATCGGTGATACAAGCAATACGTTCGTTTGATAAGATTTTGATTGATCTGATATTCAGATTTTGTTTGTTCTTGCAGTATTTGTACTAATACTAAGTGTATAAGGTGGTTAACAGTCATAACTTGATATTTGAGATTAATGCACGGTAAATGATATGATGTGCTTATAATTCTCCCTCTTATAAATAAATAACAGTTGTCACCGATCATTGCTCATGTATTGTAGTAGTGAGGACAGGATCTGAAGGAATATTTATCACATTTCCTCTCCGGTATCATTTCATGTACAATTTCCGGAAAGCAATTTCATGTGTCATAGTTATTATTATTATCTTTATTATGAGCCAGCAGCAGGCAATCTTATAAACGACTTGTACCTTCTGTACCGAACCCAGCCACATAACAGAACGCTTCCATCTGTCATCAGTACGGTCTGAATACATAATTTGTTATTCCCTTAATTGCGATGGTGAGAGGAAGATGGCGATCAGGTGATGTCTCTTATGTGGTGCAACAAGTAGTAACCCAAAAGGTACTTACCTCTTTCAAATCTCCATCACTCGCTAATGAAGGACTTTGTATTTCCTCCCTTCGTGGAACAAGCTCTGGTATCAAACTTTCTTCTATCTTGATATCCTCAGTCAGATCAGTATCATCCTGCTGAGAAATTTCTTGTTTTACAAACACGTTCCATTACATAGGTGGAAATAAATCATACACTGTGTTCCATCGTTTTGAATACCATCCAAACACAATATGACATACAAGACCTAGATAAGAAATATGAGACGTCACTGATAGCGAGACGACTTTCTGAGGGAACAGATGAGCTGTCAACAATACGACAACCCAGTCGAGATCATGTTTATTCTTGTACATATTATTTTGTCGTATTGCCCCCGTAAAATGAATTATAAGGGATGAAAATGGGAATAATACATTTTTTTCGAAGCCCATGATAAAATATAACCAAGGAATATGATGGCTGGAGCTTAGCAGAAACCAGTCGTGAGGCGACGTCCAGCTAGGAGGGAAATTCCTTCACGTGATAGTATTGCGCAATGGAAGTTTCGAGAAGCTTGGAATCGTTTAGAATACCATCCAAACACAATATGACATTCAAGACCTAGATAAGAAATTTGACACTTTACTCATTGCGAGACGACTTTCTGAAGGAACAGCTGATGAGCTGTCAAGAGTACGTCAACCCAATCGAGATCATGTTTTTGCTTGTTTATAATTTTCTTGTATGTAATTTGCTTCTTGTACAGCTTAGGAATGAGATTCAGATGCGACATTTTGTAGGATACTTTGTACAGGATTTGGCTAGCTTGATTTATTTTTATGAATTTAAATGGTGAATGTGGTTCCATCGCAACTTTTATTCTGGTTTGTTTGTCGGATTTTACTGATCGTTGTGGAACGACAGGGGATTAGGCATCTACTGCCGAAGGTAGGAGCAACGTAACTAGATCTGATGAATAATTGACATTTTTAATTGCGTTGGAACTATCTACCCATCTGATCTTTATCATTCTCCTGTAACACAACATTTCAAACACTTCAATCTCTTTCCCGCTAGTAGGATATAAAGGCCGAAGCAGGGGCAGGGGCTAATGGGCAAGATGGCCGCCGCGCGCAATTGCCCTATGTTATTCTTATGGAGGGGTCAGTCATAGCTGGGCCAGGGGCTAATGGGCAATATGGCTGCCACGCGCTACCACACTCTTTAATGTCGGGCTTCTCAAATCATTATTTATTTGTTTTTAATTTATACATTTTTATGTATTTAATATTTAATTTATTATTTTTTAGCACAGGGCTAGTACACAAAATGGTCACTGCACACAACCACTTACACATATAACATGCTAACCTAACCTTACCTAACCTAACCTAACTTCACCTAACCTAACCTAACCTAACTTCACCTAACCTAACCTAACCTAACTTTACCTAATCTAATCTAACTTAAAAGTGAGAGCAAAAAGTGTGAGCAAAAAAGTGAGAGCAAATGTGAGAGCACAAATAATAAACTTAGTTATAACCTAACCACACCTAACCTAACCTAACTTCACCCAACCTAACCTAACCTAACATAACCTAACGTCAAAGTGGGGGCAAATATGGGAGCGAAAAGTAAGAGCAAAAGAGTGGGAGCAAAAAGTGGGAGCAAAAAAGTGGGAGCATAAAGTGGGAGCAAAAAAGTGAGAGCAAAAAAATGGAGAGCAAAAAGTAAGAGCAAAATAGTGGGAACAAAAAGTGGGGGCAAAAAAGTGGGGGCGCAAAAAGTGGGAGAAAAAAGTGGGAGCAAAAAAGTGGGAGCATAAAGTGGGAGCAAAAAAGTGGGAGCAAAAAAGTGAGAGCAAAAAAAGTGGGAGCAAAAAGTGGGAGCAAAAAGTGGGAGCAAAAAAGTGGGAGCAAAAAAAAGTGGGAGCAAAAAGTGGGAGCAAATAAGTGGGAGCAAAGAAGTGGGAGCAAAAATGTGAGAGCAAAAAAGTAAGAGCAAATGGGGGAGCACAAAAAATAAACTTAGTTATAACCTAACCTAACCGAACCTAACCTAACCCACAGAAACCTCATTTAAAGATTTTAGATTTTACGTTTTAACATTATACATTTTAACATTTTAGATTTTGATTTTTTCATTTTACATTTTTTAGATTTTAAATTTTTGATTTTTGGTATTTTAGTTTTTTTTTTAGATTTTACATTTAAGTTTTTTGATTTCAGATTTTACATTTTCCGAAAAGAGTAACCTTACCAAACCTAACTTTACCAAATCTAACTTAAGCTAATCCAAACACACAAAGTATATAAGGGCACATGCAACTATCCTTATGCTAGTCTTATAGGCTACTGTACAACATGATCACTACCCCAACCGGGTATTTTTTTCATTTTGTTGTTTACACATTTGTCAATTTTCCAATTTCCCATTTTCAGTATTTTTTAATGTCAGTTTTAAGTTTTTCAATTTCATAATATGGAAACATGGAATTTGCATTTTGTTGTTTACACATTTGTCAATTTTCCAATTTCTCATTTTCAGTATTTTCAAAATGTCAGTTTTTAGTTTTTTAATTTCATAATATGGAAACATGGATTTTTGCTTTTTGTTGTTTACACATTTATCAATTTCAAAATATTCCATTTACAGTTTTTAAAATGTCAGTTTAAAGTTTTTCAATTTCATGATATAGAAACATGGATTTTCCAATTTGTTGTTTAGACATTTGTCAATTTACCAAATTCCCATTTACAGTTTTTAAAATTTCAGTTTAATGGTTTTTCTATTTTATCATTATGGAAACATGGATTTTCCAATTTGTGTTTTACATGTTTGCATTTTGCATTAGGATTGGGGAGAGGCGGGTAGAAATTAGAAATGTACAAGCAGTGGCCATAAAATATTTTTATTTTAAATACATGTACACTATTTACACATAATACATTTTTACATATCTTCTTTTTTATTTTGTTTTCTATTTTATTTATTTTTGATTATGAATACTATTTTTATTTTTGTAGTGCTATTGTTTTTTCCTAAATTGTTTTTGTTTTTGTATTTGCTAGTTGCAGGCAGAAGATTTTGATATTCATAACTTAACTCTTTAAGCATGGTCAATGATTGAGTAATGACCATAGGCATGTGTACCTATACCATCAGCATCAATCACTCTTTTATCAACACCAGGACACAAAGCAATTTTGTTTAGTCTTATAGATGATATGTCATGTTGTTTAGAAGCGATAATTAATGTTCATGGGTATTCTTTTTACATTGTTTTTCATGACACAATCCTTATAATGTTGAAAGCTTATACAATTTTTGACAACACCTCTGTTAATACCTTTAATATTTTTGATTTCTTTACCATTTATGTCTAAAGCGTACATTTTAGCTCTAAGTCCAACAAATGCTTTTATAATTTGTCCACAAGCCTCGTCTTTAAATTTCCCCAACGTTTTCTTGTTTGATGTAGAGTAACATATGTGATTAGTAGGATAATCTGATGTGTCCAGGTGTTGTAGGAAATCCAACTTGTCTTGATATACATCTTGGGTGTTAACCAAATAAATGAACGAGTCGGTATCCATATACATGAGTTTAAGATTGTTCATTCCATAATAGGGTAGCAGTAACAGGACATCAAACTGGTGGGAATACATGAGAGTTTTTGAAATATCCAGTCTACACATTCCAATATATATAGGCTTATTGAATACAATCTTACGTTTAGCCATGTGGAAAGCAGCTAGGTTAGGACCATAAATAGTTCTGTCAATAAATGTCGGCTTTGCTATTAGCTTTTCTGCCTTTTTGCTGTCAGTCACAAGACGTATGTCTATTCTTTTACGGATATTTTCCATTGTTTTTCCAAAAATGGCATTGTTGAATAATTTGTACAGATTTTTCTCAAAATCATTTTTGGCTTGTTTTCGAAGGTTGTTATTAAAATCAACGTATGCCTTTAACCAAGGTCTTTGCTTAAACTTTAACACACGATGAATTTTTATCAATTTTATTCCATGATCTAAAGCCTGTTTTAATGCCATGTAGTGAACAACATATCGCCTTCGATTTCCAAGATGAGGAATTAGTTTTTCCAGAGACGAAGCCTTAGGTTGTGTACACACTGGTAGGAAAGGTAAATCGTTGTGTAGATCATGAAGGTCAAATGGGTAATCAACATCAACGTCTAGAATGTATCCCACAGGATCGTCTTCCTTTAGTTTTTCTAGATCAACGGTATCTGGAGAAACCCACTGAAATCCACCGTAAGGAAGGGATTGGCACATAGCCCACCCGTATTGGTTGTTGGCATCATCATAGGTAATAAACTGCGATGGTTTCTCAGAATCATAGGTTTCCATGTATTTATTGTTAGCTTCAGCATACCGATGAGACACCTGGCATATGCCTCCGCGTATTCCAGACTCGATTAGAAGAATCTGATCGTAATCCTGTATCAATTCCAGTTCAATTCCTGTGTAAAGGAGCATTGCCTCGAAACTTAAACCAGGCGAAGTAAAAAAGTGTGCATGCAGCATCCAATCGGTGTATTTCTAGAGTTTTGTTTCTAAACGTTTCAAAGCTGTCTGCAAGAAGGAGTACATCTGAAGTTAGGTAGAGGTCACTATATTCCCCTAGAGTTTTAATGTTGAATTGATTCCAGACATTTTTGGCATGTTCATAGTCTTCTTGACTAACATTTTCTTGACTTAATTTGTTAAAGAATGCCTCTTTCGGAGGTAAACACGTTTCACTTAACTTTTCCCATGAGTCAATGTAGTCATAACAAAATACCCCTTTACGAGTCATGAACATTGCATTTTCTTTTCCAAAGTACTTGTCTGTTTCAGGGTATGATGTTCAGTTGGAAACCTAAGTTTTCCAAACTATTTGGCATTAACCGAAACGTGTCCACAAATCTAAGCTAAACATTTCCTACATATTTGGTAAAGGAAATGTACTTTTCTTTTGAGTTAGCGATAACATCCACTCTCTCAGTAGTACATCCTAATTGCTTTACAATGAAATTTGCATCGTAGCCACTCATATTATGTAGAAACACAGGAACGGGGTTACGTGTTTTACACCTCAAATTACAGTTATTGTGAGCACTTCCACGGTATTCCCCTGTAATATGGCAATGGTCTCGAACTTTCCAGTCCTCTTTGGTAAATGGTTTTTGACACAAATAACAGGCTTCAGAACATTGAAACTCTGCTTCTTGATCCTGAGTTAAGGCCTTTGGAATATTTAAGCTATAAGGGCGATCGATTTCATTAGCTATTGAGATCAAACAGTCCATACACTTTTCTGCAGCATCAGGTCCACGATAAATAACAGGTTGGCTTGGAAGGTTTGTCTTTATGTGTTCCACGGCCGGTGAGGGTTTAACGTATATACCAAAGCTCATAGGAATATGACTCTGGTATGGCACTGTATAACCTGCTTCAGGATTAGGTAGACATGTTTGATAGGGTAACAGTATACTTTCAAAATCTGCATAGATAACGTAAGGTATTCTCAGCATTTTTTCAACATTTAAGAATTTGACAATGGGATTTTTACTAGGCATTTCAACCCTAGCAATGTCATGCTGGACACACAAAGCTCTATGTTCTTTTAATTTTTCCATTCCTTGTTGACCATATCGATTATCAAAGTGAGTAAAACACCGTTTACACGTATATATCTTATGTCCATGGTGAGTAATCTGATGTCCTACTAGTTTATCAAAATCTTTGATAAAGACGTAGTGGTTTTGGCCGGATGATGAACTTAGCAGAAGGATGTCGCGATGGTCTTGCAGCTCTTGATCCTCAACCTTTAGAGGGAACAATTTGTTGTCTTGTTCCAATCCAAATACATTAATGGATATATCGTTGGCTTTTTCAAATTTGGGAATGTCAGCTAGCGATGTAGGAAATTATATTACTGAAAAATCATACTTGTTTTCCAGATCCTTGTATTTACTAACGCGTTTAGCATCAGATTTAACCAGTTTTGCTAAAATGGCATACATAAAACACCTCTCGTCCTTAAAGTTTTGAGGATTAATGCAGGCTTTTCTTGCTTGTATAGCTGCTGGTAATGGAATATATGTGCTGCCACGCAAGGGATTGTACTTATTTTATTTTCAATCGTACTCCTTCCACTGCTAACAAAGCCCAATTACTGCCTTTTAGCTCAGATTCTTCCATTTCCGTAGTTAACTTTGTAAATTTTGTTTCCAAGAAACTACTTAAGTCTGTTTCCAAAAATAGGGCCTGATTTCGTGTTTTAAAAGCACGATCTGTAATTTCATTGGTAGATGTATGAATGAATCTACATTCAGCCACAAGATTAACTTTTATCGACTTGTGCATTGCTAGTTCTTTCTGCATAGCTTGTATTATTTGCAGTTTGGACTCTTGAAGGTATGAATTTAAATCCTTGCACGTATCGCAACGAATGAAATAGGATTTAAGACGACCTTCAAAAGATGTCTCATATTCAATAAGTCCATTTTTGTCAGGGATCAATGATAGTAGGTAATGTTTTGTAGGCTCTGCTTTTTGTCTTTTAGCTGCCGACACAACATTACAATATTCTTCATGTCGACGTCCATTGTACACATTGTTGAATGTACTACCACAGGTCCTGCATTCATGAAATTCACCACACGATTCTTCATGTCGCTTCCTATGATAGTCCCGAAGAAAAGTTTTTCCACACTCTTTACACATATAGCTAGGAATGGGTTCTTCCATTATGAATGTTGATTTCTGCAAACAGCTGCTTACTGCGTATCACAGGGCTAGAGGTTGGTCGGTGAGACGGTCTTTCACGATGTGAACACCATGAGAGTTAGTAGTCAACTGGTGATATTCTTGTTAAGGGTCCTCTAATATACCCCTAGTCTAGATCAACAGCTCTTTACAGCGTATGACAAGGCTGTAGACTGGACAGTGAGACGGTCTTTCACGATGTGAACACTGTAACAAGTGGAAGTCAACTGATTATATACTTGCTAAGGGTTCTCTAATATAAAATAGTCAAGACCAACAGCTACTTACTGTGTAGTACAAGGCTGTACAATAGTTGTTTTGACAATCTTTCACGATGTGGTCACTGTGAGTGGTGGAAGTCAACTGATGATATTCTTGCTAAGGGTCCTCTAATATACCCCTTGTTAAGGGTAACAGCTGCTCACTGCTTATGACAAAGCTAAAGACTGGTTGTTTCAATGGTCTTTCACAATGTTAACACTGCGACAGGTAGTAGTCAACTGAAAATATTCTTATAGCCTGCTCAAGGTTATCAGGTACGTTCTGCATATCAAAAGGCTGTACATTCATGTGTTAGACAGTCTTTTTTGCTAAAGGCCCTCTATATTCCCTACACAAGGCTATACATGTTAGTTCTAAACACTTAGTGGTTAATTGTATAATAAATTTAAATACACAGCATATACGAGCACGTTTTCACTCGGTAAAACTTTACCAAACAGTCAAATGCGACACGCAAAGTATGTTTCCGCTATCTAGCGGTGACTATGAGAACTACTTGAATGATTAGCATGCTACCTAGTGCTCCATTTCAACACTCGCTCACTGAACGACCAGCGTTCTATCTAGCGGTCGATATCAATACTCACTCAACTACCAGCCTGCTACATGGCTTTTTTGTCAGTTTTTTGTTGCCTTTTTCTGTTGGCTTTTGTATTAGCTCTTTCATATTTGCTCTTGTTTGTTGGGGCTGATTTGGTCTTGGAAAGTATGTCAGTCCTTTTTTATGGCTGCATAATGCTTACAGCCATGATTTTAAGCAGCAACAGCAACAACAACAACAACACATAAAATTTAAAAAAAAAACAAAAGTACTCTAAGGTTTATCAATGACTCTCAACTCTTACACTTACCTCTATCCCATGTCTAGTCAAAAAAAATAGTGTATTTTTCAAATTTTTCAAAAAATATTAGGAAAGTAGGCTATGTCATTAATCTAAAAATCCTAAAAAGACATATGTTAACTCCAACACCTACCTCTATACCACTCTCAGTCCACAAATAGTGTATTTTTCAAATTTTCCAAAACATATTTCCAAAATGGGATATATTTCCAAAATTAAAAAGTTTACAAAAATGTTTGTTTGACATAAATGAATGGTCTTTGCCCCCTCTAACGCCGTACCAAGTCCCAGGTCTCTAGGACAACAAAAATAATAAATTTGAAAATGGGCTTATATTTCCGAAATTATAAAGTTTACAAAAAGTTTGTTTGACATAACTGAATGGCCTTTACCCCCTCTAACGCCGTACCAAGTCCCAGGTCTCTTGGACAACAAACATAAAAATTTTCAAAATGGGCTTATATTTCCAAAATTAGGAACTTTACAAAAACGTTTGTCTAACGTAAATCAATGGTCTTTACCCCCTCTATCCCCATACCAAGTCTCAGGTCTCTAGGTCAACAAAAATAAAATTTTGAAAATGGGCTATATTTCCAAAATTAGGAATTCTACACAAAGTTTGTCTAACATAAATCAATGGTCTTTACCCCCTCTATTCCCGTACCAAGTCTCAGGTCACTAGGTCAACAAAAATAAAATTTTGAAAAAAGGGTCACTATTTTGGAAACTAGGAATTCTACAAAAAAGTTTGTTTTACATAAATGAAAGGTCTCTATCCCCTCTACCTGTAAACCAAGTTACAGCTCTGTACGACAAAAAATTGAAAAAGTTCAACTGGGAAAGTAGGCGATTTTTCATAAAACAAAACATTCTAAAAAGTGTTCTATGGGCTTAAAAGAATGGCCTCTATGTCCTTTATTTTTTATAATAAAACTTTTTTATTTTTTACATTTTTTTTAAAGTTCAATTTTGAAATTTTTATATTTTGGAAACTAAAGAGTTTACAAAAAAATTTCTTTGACATAAATGACTGGCCATGACCCCATCTACCACCAAAATGAATTTCAAGTCGCTAGGACAAAAAATAACAGTAGTGGTGTAGTGGTGCTTCTGCCCTCCCTCCTCCTCCTCACCCTCTGACGTCACATTTCGGGGCGGGGCCAGAAGCACCACTACACCACTACTGTTATTTTTTGTCCTAGCAACTTGAAATTTATTTTGGTGGTAGATGGGGTCAGGGCCATTCATTTATGTCAAACAATTTTTTTTGTAAACGCTTTAGTTTCCAAAATATAAAAAATTCAAAATTGTACTTTTTTCAAAAAATGTAAAAAATAAAAAAGTTTTATTATAAAAAATAAAGGACATAGAGGCCATTCTTTTAAGCCCATAGAACATTTTATAGAATGTTTGGTTTTATGAAAAATCGCTTACTTTCCCAGTTGAACTTTTTCATTTTGTGTCGTACAGACCTGTAACTTGGTCTACAAGTAGAGGGGATAGAGACCTTTCATTTATGTAAAACAAACTTTTTTGTAGAATTCCTAGTTTCCAAAATAGTGACCATTATTTAAAATTTTTATTTTTGTTGACCTAGTGACCTGAGACTTGGTATGGGAATAGACGGGGTAAAGACCATTGATTTACGTTAGACAAACGTTTTTGTAGAATTCCTAATTTTGGAAATATAGCCCATTTACAAAATTTTATTTTTGTTGACCTAGAGACCTGAGACTTGGTATAGGGATAGAGGGGGTAAAGACCATTGATTTACGTCAGACAAACGTTTTTGTAAAATTCCTAATTTTGGAAATATAAGCCCATTTTGAAAATTTATATTTTGTTGTCCTAGAGACCTGGGACTTGGTACGGCGTTAGAGGGGGTATAGGCCATTCATTTATGTCAAACAAACTTTTTTGTAAACTTTTTAATTTTGGAAATATAACCCATTCCGGAAATATGTTTTGGAAAATTTGAAAAAAATACACTATTTTTGCACTAAGAGTGGTATAGTGGTAGGTGATGGAGTTAACATATGTCTTTTTAGGATTTTTAGATTAATGACATAGCCTACTTTCCAAATATTTATTGAAAAATTTTAAAAATACACTATTTTTTTGACTAGGCATCGGATAGAGGTAAGTGTAGGAGTTGAGAGTCATTGATAAACCTTAGAGTACTATGGATTTTTTTAAGGAATTTTGTGTGTTGTTGTTGTTGTTGCTGCTGCTGCTTACAAACATGGCTGTAAGCAATATGGAGCCATAAAAAAGGACTGACATACTTTCCGAGACCAAATAAGCCCCAAGAAACAAGAGCAAATATGTAAGAGCTAATAAAAAAGCCAACAAAAACTGACAAAAAAGCCATGTAGCATGCTGGTAGTTGAGTGAGTTGTTATATTGACCGATAGGTAGCAGGCTGGTAGTTGAGCGAGTATTGATATCGACCGCTAGATAGCATACTGGTCGTTCAGTGAGCGAGTGTTGAAATGGAGCGCTAGGTAGCATGCTGGTCGTTCAAGTAGTTCTCATAGTCTCCGCTAGATAGCAGCAACATACTTTGCGTGTCGCATTTGACTATTTGTTAAAGTTTTACCGAGTGAAAACGTGCTCGTATATGCTGTGTATTTAAATTTATTATACAATTAACCACCAAGTATTTAGAACTAACATGTATAGCCTTGTGTAGGGAATATAGAGGGTCTTTAGCAAAAAAAAAGACTGTCTAACACATGAGTGTACAGCCTTTTGATATGCAGTAAGTACCTGATAACCTTCAGTAGGCTATAAGAATATTTTCAGTTGACTACTACCTGTCACAGTGTTTACATTGGGAAAGACCGTTGTAACAACCAGTCTTTAGCTTTGTCATAAGCAGTGAGCAGCTGTTACCCTTAACTAGGGGTATATTAGAGGACCCTTAGCAAGAATATCATCAGTTGCCTACCACCACTCACAGTGACCACATCGTGAAAGATTGACAAAACAACTACTGTACAGCCTTGTACTACACAGTAAGTAGCTGTTGGTCTTGACTATGATATATTAGTGAACCCTTAGCAAGTATATAATCAGTTGACTACTGCTTGTTACAGTGTTCACATCGTGAAAGACCGCCTCACTGTCCAGTCTACAGCCTTGTCATACACTGTAAAGAGCTGTTGGTCTAGACTAGGGGTATATTAGAGAACCCTTAACAAGAATATCACCAGTTGACTACTACCTCTCACGGTGTTCACATCGTGAAAGACCGTCTCACTGACTAACCTCTAGCCCTGTGATACGCAGTAAGCAGCTGTTTGCAGAAATCAACATTCATAATGGAAGAACCCATTCCTAGCTATATGTGTAAAGAGTGTGGGAAGACTTTTCTTCGAGACTATCATAGGAAGCGACATGAAGTATCGTGTGGTGAATTCCATGAGTGCAAGACCTGTGGTAGTACATTAAACAATGTGTACAACGGACGTCGGCATGAAGAATGTTGTAATGCTGTGTCGGCAGCTAAAAGACAAAAAGCAGAGCCTACAAAACATTACCTACTGTCATTGTTCCCTGACAAAAATGGACTTATTGAATATGAGACATCTTTTGAAGGTCGTCTTAAATCCTATTTCATACGTTGTGATACGTGTAGGGATTTAAATTCATACCTTAAAGAGTCCAAACAGCAAATAACACAAGCTATGCAGAAAGAACTAGCAATGCACAAGTCGATCAAAGTTAATCTAGTGGCTGAATGTAGATTCATTCACACATCTACCAATGAAATTACAGATCGTGCTTTTAAACACGAAATCAGGCCCTATTTTTGGAAACAGACTTGAGTAGTTTCTTGAAAACACAATTTACAAAGTTAACTACGGAAATGGAAGAATCTTAGCTAAAAGGCAGTCATTGGGCATTGTTAGCAGTGGAAGGAGTACGATTGAAAATAAATAAGTACAATCCCTTTGCGTGGCAGCACATATATTCCATTACCAGCAGCTATACAAGCAAGAAAAGCCTGCATTAATCCTCAAAACTTTAAGGACGAGAGGTGTTTTATGTATGCCATTTTAGCAAAACTGGTTAAATCTGATGCTAAACGCGTTAGTAAATACAAGGATCTGGAAAACAAGTATGATTTTTCAGTAATATAATTTCCTATATCGCTAGCTGACATTCCCAAATTTGAAAAAGCCAACGATATATCCATTAATGTATTTGGATTGGAACAAGACAACAAATTGTTCCCTCTAAAGGTTGTGGATAAAGAGCTGCAAGACCATCGCGACCTCCTTCTGCTAAGTTCATCATCCGGCCAGAACCACTACGTCTTTATCAAAGATTTTGATAAACTAGTAGGACATCAGATTACTCACCATGGACATAAGATATATACGTGTAAACGGTGTTTTACTCACTTCGATAATCGATATGGTCAACAAGGAATAGAAAAATTGAAAGAACATAGAGCTTTGTGTGTCCAGCACGACATTGCCAGGGTTGAAATGCCTATTAAAACCCCCATTGTCAAATTTTTAAACGTGGAAAAAATGCTGAGAATACCTTACGTTATCTATGCTGATTTTGAAATTATACTGTTGCCCTATCAAACATGTCTGCCCAATCCTGAAGCAAGTTATACAGTGCCATACCAGAGTCATGTTCCTGTGAGATTTTGGTATATACGTTAAACACTCACCTGCTGTGGAACACATAAAGACAAACCTTCCAAGGCAACCTCTTATTTATCGTGGACCTGACGCTGCAGAAAAGTTTATGGACTGTCTGATTTCAATAGCTAATGAAATTGATCGCCTTTACAGCTTAAATGTCCCAAAGGCTTTAACTGAGGATCAAGAAGCAGAGTTCCAATGTTCTGAAACCTGTTATTTGTGTCAAAAACCATTTACCAAAGAGGATTGGAAAGTTCGAGACCATTGCCATATTACAGGGGAATACCGTGGAAGTGCTCACAATAACTGTAGTTTGAGATGTAAAACACGTACCCCCGTTCCTGTATTTCTACATAATATGAGTGGCTACGACGCAAATTTCATTGTAAAGCAATTAGGATGTACTACTGAGAGAGTGGATGTTATCGCTAACTCCAAGGAAAAGTACATTTCCTTCACCAAATATGTAGGAAATGTTAAGCTTAGATTTGTGGACACGTTTCGGTTAATGCCGAGTAGTTTGGAAAACTTAGTTTCCAACTTAACATCATACCCTGAAACAGACAAGTACTTTGGAAAAGAAAATGCAATGTTCATCACTCGTAAAGGGGTATTTTGTTATGACTACATTGACTCATGGGAAAAGTTAAGTGAAACGTGTTTACCTCCGAAAGAAGCATTCTTTAACAAATTAAGTAAAGAAAATGTTAGTCAAGAAGACTATGAACATGCCAAAAATGTCTGTAAACAGTTCAACATTAAAACTCTAGGGGAATATAGTGACCTCTACCTAACTTCAGATGTACTGCTTCTTGCAGACAGCTTTGAAACGTTTAGAAACAAAACTCTAGAAGCACACCGAGTGGATGCTGCACACTTTTTTACTTCGCCTGGTTTAAGTTTCGAGGCAATGCTCCTTTACACAGGAATTGAACTGGAATTGATACAGGATTACGATCAGATTCTTCTAATCGAGTCTGGAATACGTGGAGGCATATGCCAGGTGTCTCATCGGTATGCTGAAGCTAACAATAAATACATGGAAACCTATGATTCTGAGAAACCATCGCAGTTTATTACCTATGATGATGCCAACAACCAATACGGGTGGGCTATGTGCCACTCCCTTCCTTATGGTGGATTTCAGTGGGTTTCTCCAGATACTGTTGATCTAGAAAAACTAAAGGAAGACGATCCTGTGGGATACATTCTAGACGTTGATGTTGATTACCCATCTGACCTTCATGATCTACACAACGATTTACCTTTCCTACCTGAGTGTACACAACCTAAGGATTCGTCTCTGAAAAAACTAATTCCTCATCTTGGAAATCGAAGGCGATATGTTGTTCACTACATGGCATTAAAACAGGCTTTAGATCATGGAATAAAATTGATAAAAATTCATCGTGTGTTAAAGTTTAAGCAAAGACCTTGGTTAAAGGCATACGTTGATTTTAATAACAACCTTCGAAAACAAGCCAAAAATGAGTTTTAGAAAAATCTGTACAAATTATTCAACAATGCTATTTTTGGAAAAACAATGGAAAATATCCGTAAAAGAATAGACATATTGGAAATATCTGTTCCCGTAGGAAACAGGATGTAAAATTGTCCGATTGAGCTATGTACATTAAAAAATTCACAAAGAAATTTGATAAAATGGTCCGGCTAGCTCAAAACAGTTGCCAGCGTTTCGCCCCAGTGTACCAATGGGCCCTTCAGTTGGTTATGGTACACCTCACCAAGACACGTGGCTAGTAAATACTGTGAAGGCCGCTGCAAGGCACAAATGTTGCCACGAGCAGCGCCAATGTACTATGGAAGTCAAAACTTCCTTTCAATATTTCCAATATGGATTAGCTAGGTAAGCTAACATTATTTTTGAAAGGAAGTTTTGACTTCCATAGTACATTGGCGCTGCTCGTGGCAACACTTGTGCCTTGCAGCGGCCTTCACAGTATGTACTAGCCACGCGTCTTGGTGAGGTGTACCATAACGAACTGAAGAGCCCATTGGTACACTGGGGCGAAACGCTGGCAACTGTTTTGAGCTAGCCGGACCATTTTATCAAATTTCTTTGTGAATTTGTTAAGAATAGACATACGTCTTGTGACTGACAGCAAAAAGGCAGAAAAGCTAATAGCAAAGCCGACATTTATTGACAGAACTATTTATGGTCCTAACCTAGCTGCTTTCCACATGGCTAAACGTAAGATTGTATTCAATAAGCCTATATATTTTGGAATGTGTAGACTGGATATTTCAAAAACTCTCATGTATTCCCACCAGTTTGATGTCCTGCTACTGCTACCCTATTATGGAATGAACAATCTTAAACTCATGTATATGGATACCGACTCGTTCATTTATTTGGTTAACACCCAAGATGTATATCAAGACAAGTTGGATTTCCTACAATACCTGGACACATCAGATTATCCTACTAATCACATATGTTACTCTACATCAAACAAGAAAACGTTGGGGAAATTTAAAGACGAGGCTTGTGGACAAATTATAAAAGCATTTGTTGGACTTAGAGCTAAAATGTACGCTTTAGACATAAATGGTAAAGAAATCAAAAAGATTAAAGGTATTAACAGAGGTGTTGTCAAAAATTGTATAAGCTTTCAAGATTATAAGGATTGTGTCATGAAAAACAATGTAAAAAGAATACCCATGAACATTATCGCTTCTAAACAACATGACATATCATCTATAAGACTAAACAAAATTGCTTTGTGTCCTGGTGATGATAAAAGAGTGATTGATGCTGATGGTATAGGTACACATGCCTATGGTCATTACTCAATCATTGACCATGCTAAAAGAGTTAAGTTAAGAATATCAAAATCTTCTGCCTGCAACTAGCAAATACATAAAACAAAACAATTTAGGAAATAAAACAATAGCACTACAAAAATAAAAAAATAATTAAAAAATAGTATTCATAATCAAAAATAAATAAAATAGAAAACAAAATAAAAAAGAATATATATAAAAATGTAAGCCTCCGTGGCTCAGGCGGCAGCACGCCGGCCTATCACCGCTGGGTCCGTGGTTCAAATCCCGGTCACTCCCTGTGAGATCTGTGCTGGACAAAACGGAGGCAGACAGGTTTTTCTCCGGGTACTCCGGTTTTCCCTGTCAAAAATTTCATTCCAGCAACACTCTCCACTATCATTTCATTTCATCTGTCATTCATTTAGTCATTGCCCCAGAGGAGTGCGTCAGGCCTCGGCAGCCGGCACAGTTCATATCCTCGCCGCTAGATAGGGGCTTCATTCATTCCATTCCTGACCCGGTCGGAGACTGGAAGCAGGCTGTGGATTTTCATTTTTCATATATAAAAATGTATTATGTGTAAATAGTGTACATGTATTTAAAATAAAAATATTTTATGGCCACTGCTTGTACAATTCTAATTACTACCCGCCTCTCCCCACTCCTAATGCAAAATGCAAACATGTAAAACACAAATTGGAAAATCCATGTTTCCATAATGATAAAATAGAAAAAACATTAAACTGACATTTTAAAAACTGTAAATGGGAATTTGGTAAATTGACAAATGTTTAAACAACAAATTGGAAAATCCATGAAATTGAAAAACTTTAAACTGACATTTTAAAAACTGTAAATGGAATATTTTGAAATTGATAAATGTGTAAACAACAAAAAGCAAAAATCCATGTTTCCATATTATGAAATTGAAAAACTAAAAACTGACATTTTGAAAATACTAAAAATGGGAAATTGGAAAATTGACAAATGTGTAAACAACAAAATGCAAATTCCATGTTTCCATATTATGAAATTGAAAAACTTAAAACTGACATTAAAAAAAACTGAAAATGGGAAATTGGAAAATTGAGAAATGTGTAAACAACAAAATGAAAAAAATACCCGGTTGGGGTAGTGATCATGTTGTACAGTAGCCTATAAGACTAGCATAAGGATAGTTGCTTGTGCCCTTATATACTTTGTGTGTTTGGATTAGCTTAAGTTAGATTTGGTAAAGTTAGGTTTGGTAAGGTTAGGTATGTGACCTTGTAGTTTACTCTTTTCGGAAAATGTAAAATCTAAAATAAAAAAAGATTAAATGTAAAATCTAAAAAAACAACTAAAATACAAAAAATCAAAAAAGGAAAATCTAAAAAATGTAAAATCTAAAAAATGTAAAATCTAAAAAATGTAAAATGAAAAAATCAAAATCTAAAATGTTAAAATGTATAATGTTAAAACGTAAAATCTAAAATCTTTAAATGAGGTTTCTGTGGATTAGGTTAGGTTCGGTTAGGTTAGGTTATAACTAAGTTTATTATTTGTGCTACCCCGTTTGCTCTTACTTTTTTGCTCTCACATTTTTGCTCCCACCTTTTTGCTCCCACTTATTTGCTCCCACTTTTTGCTCCCACTTTTTTTTGCTCCCACTTTTTGCTCCCACTTTTTTGCTCCCAATTTTTGCTCCCACTTTTTGCTCCCACTTTTTTGCTCCCACTTTTAGCTCCCACTTTTTGCTCCCAGTACTTTGCTCTTACATTTTGCTCTCAATTTTTTTGCTCACAGTTTTTGCTGTTACTTTTTGCTCCCATATTTGCCCCCACTTTGACGTTAGGTTATGTTAGTTTAGGTTAGGTTAGGTGAAGTTAGGTTAGGTGTGGTTAGGTTATAACTAAGTTTATTATTTGTGCTCTCACATTTGCTCACACTTTTTGCTCTCACTTTTTTTTGCTTGCACTTTTAAGTTAGGCTAGATTAGGTAAAATTAGGTTAGGTTAGGTGAAGTTAGGTTAGGTGAAGTTAGGTTAGGTTAGGTTAGGTAAGGTTAGGTTAGCATGTTATATGTGTATGTGGTTGTGTGCATTGACCATTTTGTGTATTAGCCCTGTGCTAAAAAATAATAAATTAAATATTAAATACATAAAAATTTATAAATTAAAAACAAATAAATAATGATTTGAAAAGCCCGCCATTAAAGAGTGTGGTAGCGCGTGGCAGCCATATTGCCCATTAGACCCTGCCCCAGCTATGACTGAACTCTCCATAAGAATAACATAGGGCAGTTGCGCGCGGCGGCCATGTTGCCCATTAGCCCCTGCCCCAGCTTCGGCCTATATATCCTACTCCCATGCTATTAAACGCTTGGATAAGGCCCCGGTGTACATTTTGCTAAAATTATCAAGCAAAGTTATGCCTCTATAGTTGCCTGGGTCTAGTTTGTCCCCACGCTTCTTATATATTGGACAAATTATCCCCTCCTGCCACGCCCTGTGAAATCTACCTCCTTCAAAGATTTTGTTAAAGATTTTTACCAAGCTGTCCATCATGAACCTATTGTTACTCCACTCTTGCCAAAATTCATTTGTTATTCCCGAAATAGCACCTGACTTCCCTCCTTTACTTTTTGCTTTTACTTCCTTTATTTCCTCTATCGATATGACTTGGTCCAGCATAGGCAGAGCGGCCTCCAGCCCCCTCGGGACGCCAAACTCATCCCTCTTCCTCCAATTATCTTCAGTATTTAACAGATTCTCATAATATGCAATCCATACATCATCACTAATATAGCTCCCCCCACCACTTCTGCTCCCCCTACAGTAATAATTTATCCTGCTCCACACTTTGCTACAGTCGTTAGCTTTAGAATCCTTATTTAGTGCTGTAGCTTCCTTACCCTGCCATTCATCTTTCATTTTGCTGAGCAGTTCTCTATATTCTTTCCTTAGACGACAACATTCTACTCTCGTCGTATCATCCCCTCCTCTCTTGTATAACTTCAGTGCCCAAATAACTTCGGTTTTCTTCCTTCTACAAGATTCATCGTACCATCCTTTAATTCTCCCTAATTTTCCTCTAGCCTTCACGCGCATTTTCCGCCCAGCCATCATAATTGCATTCTCAATCATAAGTATTACCCCTTCAATTTCATCATTACTGATAATTAAACTTATCCCTACCTTTATCAGCTCAAAATTTTCTCCCTGAAAGTAGTTCCGGCTCTCTCTGCAGTTTTCCTCCATCCATCTGAATCTATTTGCTTTTCTCTCTATAGATTTAATTGTGGGTTCCCTTTTGATTTTGATTTTGTCACCGCTCCCTGCATGTTGACGACAATTGGTAGGTGGTGTCATTCCCCCCATTCTTCAACAGTGAACCTCTTAATTAGGGCTAGTGCTCCTCTGGAAAATATTGCTAAATCTATTACACTTCCTCCAATCTCTGTTATATACGGCAGGTTACCTTCTTCAACCCCCACACAGACACCATTTAATATATATAGCTCTTCTGCACCAGATTGTTCCAAAATCTTTTCTCCGTTCTTATTACATTCCTTGTCTTTGCTGTGCCTATCCCCACATACGGCCTCGGCAACCCCCTTGCTGTAAAGGGGCTTTCTGTCTGCAACCCTCGCATTGAAGTCTCCTAAAAGCAAAATCTCTGCCTCTTCATATGTATTTTGAATTCTGTTTATTTCAATTGCTAACTCATCGAAAAAGCTTTCTCTTGCATACGGGGAATTCTCCGGAGGGTTGTAGACAAAGCCGAAACATACCGTTCCTTTCACCCTCCCCCTAATATCTGCTTTTACCCACACTACTTCTTCCAGTTCTGAACTAATAAATTCTGATAATTCCCTCACCTCTTCTTTAATTAAAACAACAATTCCCCCCGGGAACCTACCTGTAGGAGCTTTCCTAATCTTAGGTTTTGTATATATATTGAAGCCATCTATTTTAACCTCGCAACCTACAATGAGCCAACTCTCAACAAATCCTACAATCTGCATATCTTCTATTAGGGTCAAAACTACATCGTTCCCTCTCTTATTTAAAAAAAACCCTCTATATTTACGCTAGCAATATTCCAGTTTAGTTATTTTTCACCCCTACCCTGTTCGCTGGCGGTAGCTTTACTTCTAGTAAATCTAGCTTTCTCTAGCTCTAGTGTACTGCCACCTGGAGAAGAAATGACCTCCTTCTCCACATTAAACTGCTCTGTCAAGGTTTTCTTGCCCCATAGTTCTTTTAGACTAGTAACTCGTTGTTTGACAGTCTCACCTTTCTGCAAACCACGCACTTGTCCGGTGTTCCTGGCGCTGACGTTAGTCGTTCCTGCTCGCGCCACTTCCGTGTTGGACTTGGAGGTCGATGCTCTCTGTTGAATCATCACCGCACTTCCCTCTGAACCGACAGCTGCTTCCACCTGGTTGCTAGGTCTGACTGTCTCCTGTTGTTGCTCCTCCATATCCTGGAGTTGTGCCACTGTCCAAATCCTATGCCAGTTGTTGCCGCTAACCACCAGTCTATTGCCTTTTACATAAGCCTTGAAACCAGAGCTCCTTGCCTTCCTTAAATGAAACTACAAGGTCCGTTGCTCGCTTGCCTCTTCTTTACTCATTTCTCTCCTTACCCATATCCTCTCCCCTTTCAGGTTCTTTGTTTGCCAGAATTCTGTGAGCCATCAGCGAAGAAACTAATGACACTTTCACGGGCCTCGTGCCCTTTCCCCACCCTATCCTGGTCACATTGCCAATCTCTGAGACTCCAATGTTTATCCGCATGCCTTTACTAATCACTCGGAGCACCTTGGATGTTAGATCCTCGGTGCTTTCCTTGGCATCGTCCTTTATTCCGTAAATGAAGACGTTTTTCTTTCTCTCATCCAGCTTGGCCTTCCTTAATTCATTTACCTCCACCTCTAATATCTTCACCTTTTCTCTTAGGTCTTTTATCTCTCTACTATTCTCGGTCAGCCTTTCTGTCACTATTCCCATCTCTTCTCTTATACATGTCTTCATATCCTTGAATTCCTTACATTGCTCACGAAGAATGTCCCGGATCTGGTCATTTTGTGACACTTCCTTTACAATTTCCCTTATTTTTTCCATTTCTTGCCATCCCAGCTGACCAGGCCCTGGGGTTGACTCCACTCCTCCACAACCAGCGCTACCATCCCCATCGCCAAAATCCCCATCTGTTCAGTGACGGTGCCCACTATCACCTTCCCGACACCGAAATCGCACTTCACTCTAGCCTGCCAGCGGCCGATGACCGCCCGGTACGGCTGAATAGCGATTCCCATTCTTCCTTACACTTCATTGCACGTCTATTCACCTTGCTTGCTTGGTTGAAACTGATGTACATAAAGTAATGGCTATGATATTAAATATAGATTTAAGTTTTTAAAGAATCAGTTTTGAATTATCTGGGTCATGGCACTCCAACGAAATGAAACATGGACTGTCGCCGCAGCAGAAAATAAGAGAAAGATGCAGCAGAAGTGTGTTGTTAAGGTATTCATATACGTTTAAAATGACGCGTTTTGACGCTACATGAAAGCCTAATACTTCTACTTTCAGAAAATATATGGTTTTTGCATATTTCATGCATAAATGTGCATATAAAATTGATTTAAAGGGACCAGTGTGCGCCATCTTAGTCTGGGGTTGGCGGGGCACCGCGCTGCATAGTGTATTTCTTGATTCTTTTCGAAAGAATTATTTAATTTTGGCGCTCGACGTTGCAGGATTTGAATGGCTCTTAGTGCACCCTGTCTTCCACAGATGGCTCTACATGCACATTGTTTACAAGCCAATTATGGCAGCTTCCATGGTTACGTAGGCCTATTTGTAGTGAAAATATTTTTTCGTCTCGTGAATCCTTGTGTGCTTTTCCGTGTAAATTCTCGATCATGGGCTCTAAACATCGGCGAGTGAGAGAGAAGAAACGTAGTTTTCGTGGTAACCAGCATATGAAACTCAGTGAAAACCAAATCAATGAAAATGTAAATACTGAACAAAGTGGTACATCACATTCCAAGATTGGGCCTACAGCTGAAAGTGTTTCAGATGATTGTGATTTATCTGGTGGTAATTTTAACATTATATTTGACACATATTGCCTTCAGAATTTAGTAAATGTGGTAGCATGTCCCAGTTGCTTCAAAAGCTCTTCACTGAAACTTCAGAACATTGAAAATCGGAGATTTGGATGGGCTGTAGTTCTTGGTTTGTTGTGTAAATTATGTGGTTATGAAAGCAATACATTTTGTTCTTCTGAAAGGCAGGAACGCTTTCCAGAGGTAAACAGATGCCTTGTTTATGGCATGAGGTCAATAGGTTGTGGTTACGGTGATGCCAAAAGGTTTGCTTGCATTATGAACCTCCCACCACCACCCTTGCCAAGGGCTTATAGTGAACATGTGAAAGCTTTATCTTCTGTTTTATCTATCTATGCAGAAGAACGCATGAAGACTGCTGTCCTAGAAATTCAGGAGAAGAATGTGGTGTATCTGTGGATGGTACATGGCAGAGACGCGGATATTCTTCATTGTCTGGTGTAGTAAGTGCAATATCTGTTGACACAGGCAAAGTTCTAGATGTAGAGGTAATGTCCAGAAATTGTATTGGATGGAGAAAGCAGTCAGGTGATGCTAAGGATTCCCCATCCTATTTGGGTTGGATGACTGATATTTTTTCTCGCTCAAGTGAGAGTAGATGTCTGGAGTATGTGGATTTCAATGGGGATGGGGATTCCAAAAGTTACAAAGCATATAGTGGTAAAGCAGTCAATAAACTGGAATGTGTGGGGCATTACCAGAAGCGTTTATGCTCAGCCCTTAGAAAAATTGTACATAACAAATAACTGGGTGGTAAAGGTAAACTCACCGGGGCACTGATAGATAAGTGTCAGAATTATTTTGGATTTGCTTTGCGGTCCAACTGTAGTTCCGTTAAGGACATGTCAAACGCTATGTGGGCAATATTGTACCATTTGACTGCCAATAAAGACAGGCCTTCCCACCATAGGTGCCCTATAGGAACGGATAGTTGGTGTTCGTACCAACGAGCCAAGGCCAACAATCAACTGGACAACTATAAACATAATGCAGGAATACCACTAGAAGTCCTGCATGCGATGAAGCCTGTGTATGAAAGGCTTTGTGACCCAAAAATGCTATGCAAATGTCTCCATGGTATGACCCAAAATAACAATGAGTCATTGAACGCTATGGTATGGAAGCGGCGGAGAAAGGAGACTTATGAAGGGCTGTCCACTCTTTAACTTGGTGTTATGGATGCTGTTTTACACTTCAATTGTGGAAACAAGGTTGAAATGGAGATTATACGAAGGATGAAGATTCTTCCTGGTAGGTACTTGGCATCAGGAGTGTCACAAACAGATGAGGCACGATTACGCAGAAGTCAGCTTCAGAGCACCCCTGAACAAAAACAACGAAGAAGGTACCTCAGAGGAAGAAGAAAACTGAAAGAGGACAAGAAACTTGAAAAGGAAGGTCCCACATATGCAGCAGGAGAATTCTAATGTTGTCGGATAAGAACAAAGAGGTTGAATCATAATGTGAAACTTCCAACCTAATTTACTCAAAAACTAAAAATCGTGCTTCTCTTACAGGTTCAAACAAGAAAACGTAAAGTTCTAATTCAGCTATCTATCTCAACAAGGCTTCAAATTAAAGACAATGAAACAGGGCATATTCTGTACCAAAACCGTGAAGATATATGGCTCCATTCAAAATCTGGATGTAAAGAGAGGAAAAATATTATTGACATTTTCCATCTTTTTTTTGAAAAAAAAAATCATAACTCCCGACGAAATGCTGATAAATTAACAATCCTGGTAGGGGACATGAAGGACACTAGTAGCAGTACGTATGTGAAAGAATAATTAAAATAGATGCATTTTTGTAGTTGCTAGGGTGTCTGAAAAAAGGTACAAATTTCTTTAATAATTTTTTGGACACCCCTGGAAGTGCACATTAAGCATTCTGAAGGTATAACCGGCTTAATTTACTTAGCAGTGAACCACCAAAAAGAATACAAGGCGATTGGTTTAGAATTGTGGATTTTTTCAATAAACGTATATGAATGACTTAAGGAGAATGCTGAATATCAGATGCGTAGAGAGGGTAACAACTGAAGAGGTAATAAAGAGGCTAATGTACAGAGGAATTTGGTAAGTAGGAAACATCATCAGTAAATATGTGTTGCTTCAGATATCATTTGCTTCTGAATATGCCTATTTTTAGAAAATGTATCTTCAAATATACCCTGTGAGCATGGTTCACTTCCCATTTGCTACATGAGAATTTTTTCGTCCTTAAAATGTTTTGGATGTTGGTTCATAAATCTTGTTTTGAGAGTATCTTCTTCGCAATTGGTACTTTAGTCAGGCTTCTCGTGGCTGTGGCTTAGCAAGTGTTTTTTCAAATGTTGTCCTTGAGTAAATTTGGCATCGCACAGGTTACAGGAATATGGCCATTCTCCACTATGAATAACCATATGTCGATTCAAATGTCCTTTCAGCCTAAATTTGGCTTCGCACGCGGCACATGAATACGGCTTGCTGCCGCTATGGATTAGCATGTGTTTTTTCAAATATCCTCTATTAGTAAATGTTGCTTCGCATACGCTACATGAATGCGGCCTCCCGCCGCTATGGATAAACTTGTGAGTATTCAAAGATCCTCTCTGTTTAAATTTGGCTCCGCATACGCTACATGAATGCGGCCTCTCTTCGCTATGGATAAGCATGTGATTATTCAAAGACCCCTCTGAGTAAATTTGGTTTCGCATTCGCTACACGAATGCGCCTTCTGCCACTATGGATTAGCAAGTGTGTATTCAAAGCTCGTCTCTGGATAAATTTAGCTTCGCATACGCTACATGAATAAGGCATCTCAGCACTATGGATTAGCAGGTGTTTATTCAAATATCCTCTATTAGTAAATTTTTCTTCGCAAACGCTGCATGAATGCGTCTTCTTGCCGCTATGGATTAGCATGTGTGCATTCAAATTGCCTCTCTGATTAAATGTGGCTTCACATACGCTTCATGAATACGGCTTCTTGCTGCTATGGATAAGCATGTGTTTACTCATATCTCCCCTCCGAAAAAATTTAGCTTCGCATACGCTACATGAAGGCGGCTTCTTGCCGCTATGGATAAGCAGGTGTCGCTTCAAAGTTCCCCTCCTCGTAAACTTAGCTTCGCATTCGCTACATGAGTATTTTTTTCAAATTTTGCTTTATACAACATTTTTCAGTAGAGGAAGTGTTAGTATATTGTCCTCCACTTTTACCAACATCATGTATCTTCATTGCAGCCGGATTCATCCTGAAATATTCAGTGCTAAAAGTTTGAAGTATGGTACATTATTACAGGAAGTGAAATAATAGTCAAGGTATAGAGTTCAAAGTAAAGAAATAATAATTGGAGAAAGTTTCATTAATATCACTACCAGGAAATAAGTCTTTAATAAATGTTGGGAAATTATTCAGTTTTCATTGCTCAATAATATGCTTTTCACACAGTGTGAATGTTCTGCAATTGAATTTTATTTGGATGAAAACATAGTGGTCTTGTTGGAAACTTTGGAGTCATAGCTCTGGGATGGTTTCTTAGCCACCACATTCTTCCGATCCTGAGGCTTTAGGTTCCAGCATGCTTCATGCAATAAATGACAAGGTGTTTAAGTTTGCACCCTTCGCATCCCTGCTGACGTACGCCTAAGGATCAACGATAAGCATATTTTTATAGCGTCTCTTCTTGCGCATCATTGAGCTGAAGTCTCACAAAGCGGCTAAAATGCTGAGTGAAAAGAATACTTTACTGTTGTCGTTGTGTTTGTTTTTAATGCTGCTCTCCATTTCTCCCATTGACTTTACATTGCTTCTAAACCCTACAACCGAAGCAATATATTTAACATATTCTAACCTTGCTTAAGGCCCAAAGTTCTTATCTTTTATTCTTGCTTCCATTACTACTGAAAATTTGCTATTCGTCGTGCCTAAATATGAGCCGAACCAGTCTCTTCCTTTCATTACCACTCACCAGAATCATCTTACCCCAATCATCACATTACCCCTCATTTCTTACTCCATCTAGCCACCCAAGCTCCATTATTCTCCAATAACACCACATTCAAATGCTCCTATTTTCCCATTCCTCCAGAAGGAAAAATCAAGTTTCACAAACTTATAACACCACACTCCAGACCTCTGCCTCAAAAGTGACTTCTCACTAGCTGCATCTATATATGGTGTTACCATATGTCAACCCTTCTTTTATGTATCTCATTAGCTTGGTCCATATTGCTTCTTAAGTACCAGGAGGCACCAACTTCCTTTAGCGCTTCATCTGACAATCGATGTTGGTATATTCCTTGAATATACACCTTACGTAGTTTGTACACATATTGGGTTTTCTAGTGTTTCGCTCTCTCTTATCCCTTTATTCCGTGAAAACCACTAACAGAGATTTCTATGTGTTTTCCCTCTCTCTTTGTGCTTTTGTTCATGCCTGTGTTTAGTGTGTTTTAGTGAACGAGATTCATTACCTTTCTTTCAACAAACTCATCAAATTTCTCCTTAATGTGCCCGCGCGCGGCACTTAGCTGAACTCGCTCATCTCCTGCAGTCAACGTGAGAACTCGTTGTCACCGACTAATTATGATGCTTAGAAGTTCGACTCGTCCTCTACAGATGGTAACCTACACACATCTATATTATATTTTGAATTCTGCCTCAAGAAAATAAATGTGTGTGCTTTAAAGATTTATGCTTTCTACGTTTGTGACCCTTATGTCCTCCTTCTCTCCCACTACTTTCTCCCCCTCGATTGCCTTGCTAGTCGGGAGCCTTCTCACTTGTTACTCTTCTAACGGCCGCCAGCAGACTCGCTCGGTCTATCTACAAGGGACTGTCGCCAGCAGACTCGCTACAAGGGACTGCCGTCACTCGTCCGACATTTTGTGAAAGCCATGTGGTGATAATTGCTCTATCAGCACCGCCAGTCAAGGTAAGCTTTTAGTCTTACGTGACCGTTATTCATATGATCATGAGTCACCGGGACCTCCTTTTTGCGTGGAATACGAACAACAGGCCATGACATTTCACTTCGGAAATCCGACATGCATTGACCGCGAGTCAGCCAACCAACATGCATAGATAAGTTAAACAGCTCTCTTAATATTTGCAATTAATCAAATCTGCTATATTTTTATCTCGCTGACAGGGTATCATCATTTTTAGTCTATTTTAATTTATAAAAAATAGGCTTATGAGATCACCTTTTGTCCGTGTGCCTGTCTGTGTGTGCGTGTGTGTGTGATAGATTTTTGTGTGTCCCCCCTAATAACATCTGAATGGCTATAGCGATTTCAATGAAACTCGGTAAGTTCATAGCACTGTTCCGGGCGACCCCGACCGTGCCCTTCTAATTTTATTACGTCTCACCAATCCAACATGGCAGCTGAGCGAAATATTTCACCAGCATTCAATATCTCCGAAACTATTACCGATATCACCCTGGAATTTTGTACCGTGATATAGGGAACTACTAGAAGTTCACCTACGTGACTTTTGAAAACCTGGTAACTACAAAACCAACATGGTGGCCATGCGAAGTTGCGACATTCAAATAGACGTTTCTCGCGATTTAACCAACCAAACGTAATGAAACATGGTACAGTATATGTTTATACACATTGTAATGCACCGACATCTAACTTCGTTCATTTGTTTACATAACCTCAAGATGGCGGCTGAGCGAAATATTTCACCGGCATTCTATATCTCTGAAACTATTACCGGTATCACCATGACATTTTGTACGGATATAAAGGGCACTACTGGAAGTTCATCTATGGGACTTTCAAAAACCGGTTAAATACAAAACGACCATGGCGGCCAAGCGAAGTTGAAAGTTTTAAATAGACTTTTCTCGCAATTTAATGATCGAAATGCAATGAAACTTCGTACAGCAAATGTTTATACACATTGTAATGCACTGGTATCTAATTTAGTTCAATTGTTTACGTATCCTCATGATGGCGAGTGTGCGAATTTTGAAAATTAAGTTTTTATTTCTTGTGTTCAAATCATGCGACGAAATCAACATTTGTATAATGAACGTAAACAAAAATCATCATCTAATAGTACATAACTCTATGGCCTACATAAAATTAAAATCCAACATGGCGACCACCTGAAATATTTAGACGGTTCTCAATATCTATTAATCTACTACAGCAATCAAACTGAAATTTTGTAAGTGTATAGAGGCTATAAGCATAAGTTCACCTAAGGGACGTTCAATAACCTGGATGCACAAATCCAACAAGACGGCAAAGCGAAATTTAAATATTCGGATGTAGGGTGTGGTAGCTATGTAGAGATGAAACGATTAGCTCAGGACACGGAGCCATGGAGAGCTTCATCAAACCAATCAAAAGACTGAAGAATAAAACAACAACAGCAATCTGTCAAAGTCAATAATTACATCATTGTTCAATATTGGAATAGCTTTGAAACTAGACAAATTCTCAACCCGGATATAATTCACCATGTTAATCAGTGGCCTTTTTAAAGAGAAACTCAATCCACAACTTAAAAACTAAAAACTGCATCGCACCAAAAAATAATCTGGGTATCCATACACAAACAGAGACCCTAATTTCCTTTCCTCCCCTTTTCACCCTCTACTAACAGATTTAAATTAAGTATATTAAATAATCGTAGTAGTATTTATTTCGGTAAATCTGAGGTTCTATCCAAGAGATGGCCTCCCATTCTTAGCCTATATTCACTTATGAAAAAATAGGCTTATGAAATCATCTTTTGTCCGTGTGTGAGATTAACTTCTTCACATCGAGCACAACAATCATTTTTCTTCATATAAGCTTTGAGCTTGATTATATTTGTAACTAATACCTGATCTTGTATTTGGCCAAGGGTTACCCCTTCCCTCACACTACTCTGCTTTGAGAAGTTTAGAGACCCTTCATATTGATATCACTACTAAATTAGTACATTTTTACAATATTCCTTTATCATTGTTTACGCTGTTTGTTAATCAAAATTTTCTTTCCCGATGAAGCAACTCTTGTGATTTCTCTCCTTAACCCGATTACTTACTCTTACTCCATCTTCTCTGTGGTGGCGAGTGTACACTTCCAATTGCTTCCGATGTTTCACATCTTTCGCCTTTATTTCATTATTTCTGTTTTATATACATTGATTTTATCACAAATTCTTTTCTCGGCTACAAGTTTATACAGGTTAGAATAACATTCAATTCCGCAAGCTAAAATTACGGTCGTTAGTCAACATATGAATCGACATGATCCTTTATTCCTTCCATCCATTTCGATCTCGTTTCCTTCATTATTTGCTAAATGAATAGATTGAAAGGTGCGAGAAATAACTTCCAACTGGTTTCAGTATTGATTGTATACACACTCTTATCGCCCGATTTTATTCAAATCCTATTTATAATGACAAATCATATACTCCAATCAAAGAAATTAACAGTCTTATCTAAGTCTAAAAATGCCTCGAATGTTCCCTTCTCTTTCCATATTCTACCTTCCGACATCAGTCCAATGCGTAGTGATAATTCCCTTAATCCTACGGTTCTGCCGAATAAAACTGATCTTCACCTAACTGGGCTGTCGATACATTATATTGTAAATTACTTGAGTCAGAAGTATAGAAGCATGAATCATGAAATTAATGTATGATAATCTTCCCATCCGTCAGCCCCTACTTTGCTAGGTTTAGGCACAATGTTATACTCCCTGAAAACAAACTTTTGTTCCCGTCGATATGCCGGTCAAAAAATCTAACATAATTATATGAGAAATAAACTGATGAGATCCTGTGCCCTTACGCCACGTACTAACTCAGGGATATCACCTATGTCTGTTGGTTCTGAAATACATAGGCCTTATAGTGGCCAATCGAAATAAGATCCCAATATTAAATCTCGTTTGCCTTCACAAGGAGAGCGAGACGCGGAAAATTACTTTGTCGATGACTGGAGAGGGAATCGAACTCACCTCTTCTCAAATTTGCCTCAACAGGCTGAGTGTAGCCCGATCCAGCCCTCCGACCAGAATTACAATTCATGGCAGAACCCCAACTATGCTAACCGATACATCATGAGCAAGTCTTTGTAAATTTCTCTTTCGAACATTGTTATTTGGCTGCTTTGCACCTCTTGTTTACCTCAAATTTCAGTAGCCTGTATTAGGCCTTCTCCCTTTCATTTCGTTCTAGATTTTTTATCCATTAATTCTAATAGAGTATACCCCGAATGACCACCTATTCTGTATATGCTTACTCCAAAGTATCCTCCAACAGATGTTGTTGTATTACTTTATAAGAGTTCACATTGTAGTGCGCAGATTTGATATTATTTGACTATTGTTAAAAATGTGTTCACCATCTGAGGGACAAGTAAAGCACGGCTAAATCTGTACTGTTGCTCCCCTTCAGAATAAAGTATTAGGAATCATCCAATTACGTATCATGTCAAAGTTCTACTTTAGCACACATACTTCACCACCAACGTTAAAAAAAAACATATCGTATAGAAGAGAAAGTGACGTCACTTGAGAAGTTTATATGGTCCAACCGAAAGGAGGCTCTAGCGTCGGCTGGCGCAGAGTGCGGACGGTATCAATACCAGCAGTTGAATATTACTTTTCAGTAGTCAGCATTCTCTACAAAGTATTAGATAATATGACCCAAATATAAAGTTATCCGCACTGAGTATATAAAACGATGACGCACGTTGAGTTATTTATGAAACATTAGGTTGCGTCATAGTTTCATATAATAAGGAATTAAAACATTCTGACAGGGATCAAAATATACCTGAATATGTAAAAATCATAAGATGCACAAATTCAGTACATATAATATAATGTTAACCTACCCATGTAACTTATAGCTTACACGACGATCTTGCAAACTTAGCAGACGACTGCTCTTTCCTAATTCATTTCGTACGAAAGAAAAAGCGGCACTTCTCGAAATGAAAAACGAGATTTCCATTAAGGTCCAGTTTATGTTCCATGCAACGGGCCTAAAATAATCTCATTAATGCTGTCCAAAAACTCATAAATCATATCACCCCAAAAATTTGAGAGGGAAGACATTTTCTTTTCAACGACTAGTAAAAGAATATTGAAGACACTGTGGGACGGGTGAGTTAGGTAAGTAAGGGTATTTAATGAGCCAAAGTCCTTTATATTGGCGAGCTAACTGCCTAAGTTTTGGTAAAAGGTTTCGATATGTCTGCATGGCCACGTTATGAATTGGTGTGGCATACACACTGGCCTTTAAATGATTCCATAAGTAGAAGTCTAATGGGTTGAGATCGGGAGAACGAGCACGCCACGATGACGGTCCCTGACGCCCTATACATTTGTTTGGACTTGAATAGTGACGAAGCGTACAAGTGGCCTGTGTGCCCTCCACACATGACCAACTAGCATCGTCTGTGTTATGCACACCACAAACAAGGCACACACACCATATGTTTACCGGACATGTTTTGCTTGTCAGGTCCTCTATGGAGTCCCACATATTTAGTGACACCCTGTATCTACTGAAATACTCTGAATGAGAATGGTTAGTTTCTGGGCTGCTAAAATACTTAACATCATTATCATCTTATGTCAGACAATAACACACATGAATATGTTCAATGACATACGTAAAAAGAGGATAACTTATTCAAAGCCAACATTGTTAGTTTGCATTCCAAAAAAACTTATTTTGTTGTCTACTTACTCATTTGGATGATTTGTATTTGCATCCCTCTCGTCATCATGGGTTTCTTCTTTTATAACCTAACGACAAAAATGAATCAATAATTTCTGAGGTATTATCTTACGCTTGTTCAAAATTAATAACAAATAATGAAACTTTACAGCACAGCTCAACTTGAAGTGAGCATATATTAGCTATTCCACTGACTGAAATTACTTTCTTTTTTTAGTTAGTAAGTTTCTTTGGCTTTAAGGTGCTGAACACCGATGTCATCTGCCCATACTTTCTTATTCTCCAGCGTATCACACTGCATTATACAAGCCTTATGTTAAAAAAGCCATCCTTCCTTTATAGGTCTAGTAAATCTAAGTGTGATAGAAAATTAGGTGAACAGTGCAATAAAGGAAATAATAGGTTTAAGGGCTGAAGAAATAATATGTAATAAGCAATTTCTAGGAGTAAGTCTATACGGGGCTAATCCAACCTCTTGTCCCATTTCAGTCTCACAGGTCACTTCCAAGTGTCTTGGCCCTCAACAGTTCCACCTGACAGCTTTTAAGAATGAACGTATAAATCGCTCACGTTATGTCATATAAAACATATTCCACATGAATATTTTCACAAAACACTGCAGAATTTATGATTATGGCTGTAAAATTGTAAAAACTTCGAGTAAGCCAATTGCAGTGAGCGCACCTGGATAGAGTGTTGTGTAGACTATTTAACATATATTTTGCCACTACATAACGCAAGCAGTAGGCCGGCTGTATTTACATTACAGGGTTATTACAAATGATTGAAGCGATTTCACAGCTCTACAATAACTTTATTACTTGAGATATGTTAACAATGCTTTGCACACACATACAAAAACTCAAAAAGTTTTTTTTAGGCATTCACAAATGTTCGATATGTGCCCCTTTAGTGATTCGGCAGACATCAAGCCGATAATCAATTTCCTCCCACACTCGGCGCAGCATGTCCCCATCAATTACTTCGAAAGCAGTTCTGGCACGTTTCTTGGTAGAGGAGGTTTAAACACTGAATCTTTCACATAACCCCACAGAAAGAAATCGCATGGGGTTAAGTCGGGAGAGCGTGGAGGCCATGACATGAATTGCTGATCATGATCTCCACCACGACCGATCCATCGGTTTTCCAATCTCCTGTTTAAAAAATGGCGAACATCATGATGGAAGTGCGGTGGAGCACCATCCTGTTGAAAGATGAAGTCGGCGCTGTCGGTCTCCAGTTGTGGCATGAGCCAATTTTCCAGCATGTCCAGATACACGTGTCCTGTAACTTTTTTCGCAGAAGAAAAAGGGGCCGTAAACTTTAAACCGTGTGATTGCACAAAACACGATAACTTTTGGTGAATTGCGAATGTGCTGCACATTGTGTCTGTTCACTTCACCATTAAGAAAAAATGTTGCTTCATCACTGAAAACAAGTTTCGCACAGAACGCATCCTCTTCCATGAGCTGTAGCAACCGCGCCGAAAATTCAAAGCGTTTGACTTTGTCATCGGGTGTCAGGGCTTGTAGCAATTGTAAACGGTAAGGCTTCTGCTTTAGCCTTTTCCGTAAGATATTCCAAACCGTCGGCTGTGGTACGTGTAGCTCCCTGCTTGCTTTATTCGTCGACTTCCGCGGCCTACGCGTGAAACTTGCCCGCACGCGGTCGACCATTTCTTCGCACACCGCTGGCCGACCCGTTGATTTCCCCTTACAGAGGCATCCAGAAGCTTTAAACTGCGCATACCATCGCCGAATGGAGTTAGCAGTTGGTGGATCTTTGTTGAACTTCGTCCTGAAGTGTCGTTTCACTGTTATGACTGACTGATGTGAGTGCATTTCAAGCACGACAAACGCCTTCTCGGCTCCTGTCGCCATTTTGTTTCACTGCGCTCTCGAGCGCTCTGGCGGCAGAAACCTGAAGTGCGGCTTCAGCCAAACAAAACTTTATGAGTTTTTCTACGTATCTGTAGTGAGTCGTGACCATATGTCAATGAATGGAGCTACAGTGAATTTATGAAATCGCTTCAATCATTTGTATATATCAACAAGAGTTACTGGAGTTATTACGGTACTGCGAAACAGCATTCGTTTTCTAGAAATAATCTTTCCGTTGGTCCGGGCTGCCAACAAAGGTGAAATGTAGTGTGATAAGCCATCATGTGTTTCCTACTTAAGGCTAGCCGAAGTGGTGTTTAATCCTCCTGGATGCATTTATTAGGAAACCTTTCTTAATCTAGTAGGCAATCTTCCCCAGCCACCTTGCACTGGGATATATGATATGACACCGACTTGTTCTTCGACGTTATAACCTTTCTTCTGACAACAATGCAGGGCATGATTTTATGGTGCCGGGATTTTGTCGTTGTAAAACTGGAAAAGATTCAAGACATGAGGCAGTGTTTCTATATCCGTGATGAATCACCAGTAGAGTTCACCGGACAAAATAATGCTGACTGCAGTGACGATGACTTACATTTCAATGTCTTCGCTCCAACTCATTGCCTATTTCAAAAGCTATCAGAAATGTAGTCGGTATCATAAGAAGTGGGTTGAGGAAAGGAGCTGAGTTTATTTAAAATATCACAAAATTTCAAGATCCAGGCCATCTGGTCAGGGTACTTCCCCGCTATGAAGAGAACTGGATTTGAAATCCACCGTCGCACAGTGGGGCAAGAGTGCCTCAAATGTGGCATTAATTCAAAAACTGAAATTGGTCGTATGATATTTTTGGTATAACAGAACACTAGAAGACATCCTCAGCCATGTTGAAACACGTTGTGATCTTGACCACTTGAGGAGCCACAGTAGTTGAGATATTGCAGAGCAGATAAATCGTGTTTTCGGAATTTTTTCATTGTTTCGCCAAGGAACATTCGTGTTGAGGTATGTAATAATATTTTTAGTTGTTATGTAGAAATATTTGTTTGTCAGAAAAAATCGTTCTTTTAAACGTGTGCTTATATTTACCATCTTGAGATATAAGAAGGTAAATAGTTATGTTCCGAGGCAGTCCGGGCATGCATTGTTGACTTTTTTATAGTGGTTGTGGCCTCCATATAGTAGAACAGTTTAGTATTGCTGCTACGTTTTGCTACTTTTTTCTAAGTGACAATAACATCATGAACAGAGAAAATCGGAGGACGTCAAATAAAATCATGTCTGGGTATACTGTATTTCAGGTACCAGCTCAAAAAAATTGTTCATCAAAAGGAGAAAACTTCTGGAAATCATGAAAAAATTAGAGTTTTTGCCTATAGCACGGCAAGATATTTTGCTCACAAATACCCATGGTGCAACATGTCTCCTACACTGCACACATATTTGATACATGATACAGTATCGTCCACATTGCATCTTTTACAACAATTAACAGAGAAAGCACAGGAAGCACGTAATAAGGACTTCAAAAATTGCTGAGAAAATTATTCCAGAAAATGTAGTTGACAGAAAACAAATGCTGATATTTTAAGATAATTTTTGGTGAGTTCTGATCCAATTATTACCAGCAAGAGGAAACTTCCAAGAAAAAAATACGAGCCTTACAGTAGTCGCATATGATGTGTAACATCTGACATAGAAGAAACCTCACGTGAAATTGTTGATACACCGGTATGTTATAGTATAATTAGCACAAATATTAATCTATATTGTAAAAGGGAGTGTTTTACAGATATTGGAGTTTATAATACGGAACTCAATTTATTAGATGATTTGTAGCTTCCACCAGCACTAGCCTAAATAAGGAATACGATATGGATCAACTAGATTAATAGACTCGACACCGCTCAAAACCTTAAATTCCTTAGAAACAGGCCCTCTTGATTCACAGACCAAAACGTAATTCCCATGGATTCTGGTCAAATGAGTCATATCGATATGATAAATGTCGTTTAAAACGATAATCTGGTAACAAAAATATCTACCCCGTCCGGGATTCAAACCCGAGATCTCTAGACTCACAGTCATAGGCGCTAACCCCACGGCTATTTCGACTACGCAAATAATGTGCACAAGATGGTGGCTTATTTCCACGTTCCAATAATACTGCATTACGGAATTAAGTTTCATTTATATTTTCTTGTTTCGATAATGTTCCTGCGCGAAATTGAGTTTAAAATGCCTTATGAATAGGCCCTCCCTTGAGTAAAGAGAATGTATTCAGCAATAGTTCATGAAGGCTTGCTCAATTCTCGTATAACCACAACGATTATATTATGACTGCATTACCGTTATGTGGGTTAATATTTGAATAGCCATTGTGCAGAAACATAATACTGACCATGACGACTGCTTACAATGTTTGATATTAAGGCATTATACCATTTAAATACTGATACGAAGACTTCGAACATGTACCATGTGCTTTGTTTCAATCACTTTACACCAGAGTTCGCATGAGCGTTTTCCGTTCAGTATGTCATATACATTCCACATGGCCGAGAGTACGTCATGGTATCAATTTCCGACACCACGCGCTCATTGTTTCTCTTACCACTGCCAGCTGGATCTTACCACTGTCTGCTGGATCGATCGAGTTTGCAGTGCGTCTTTCACTTCCGTTCGATCCACCACTGCCAGCTGGTGATACCTCGATCGTTCCGATCCACTTCCGTCCCATTTTTCAAAATCACTCCCAAAAAAATATCCAGCAACCGAGTGGGAACATGTTACACATCAATAAATCTTCAAGGCCTTCCGATAGAAGCATTAGATTTATCAAAATCTCCAATCATATACACAATTATTAGTCCCAGGAGTCGCGATGATGATGATGATGAAGGGAGTGATGGTAGTAATTGAGACAAATGTATTTTCACTAGTTCAGAGGATTCATGTGATTTAAGTTTTTTCTGCATTTCCATAATAATTATTTTGCTACAGTTATAATTTGTACTGTACCCTTTTACCTACCAATACCTGTTGAATCCCTGGATAGCAGCTGGATCGTAGAACCTGAAAATGCCCCGGCTCTAAAGACCCCCCAAGTTCTACCAACAGACACAGGGATAATAGGGCCACTCGAATACCTAACAGGATGTATTAAGACTGACCAAGGCTCAGAGAAAGAAAAGACTAGCTCAAAACACAAGAATTCTTCAAGAGGAAGAAAGAATCTCAAAGGTGTGGTAAACACTAAAATACCTAGCGATGGCCCCCTTAATACACCCTTCCATCACCTCTATAAAGCATCACGCAATAATTAAAACCAAGTAATAAATTAGTTTATTGTAAGAATAAACAAGACAGAAAAAATATCAATTTTGTCGATACCACGACCAATCAAAAAAAACTCTCATTGATTATACTGGATTGTCTTTCAAAAAAAAAATGTTACCCATTATCTCAACTAACTTTTAATTGATTAAAATATAAGGCATATTAATAATAATAATGATCAATCCCATAGGATAAGCATTTACAAAAGAAAAATATTATAAGACTTGAATACATTAAATTCATTTCGGTTCCTTAACGGAAATAACATCTTATACAAAAATATCCTGATTATAATTGATAATCCTACACGACATCTTCAGTAACATTATATGTTCTTGTTATTAAATGAAGAAATTCATATGGCCTATTTACAGTATAATTTACACAAAATTCCAGAATAATTTCAATTATTCTCTTCTCACTGACTTAATGTCACGACATTCATTTCTGCTTAACATTGTTTCATTTCTAGTTTTAGGGTAATTCTGCCGAACAGTTAAGCTAAGCAAAAATTAATCATAAATTCAGCGTTAAATAGTTATCGGTTTCCTTGTTAAACATACATCCTATGGCAAAATCGTAATATTAATTTTACTGGAAATATTGAACCGGATATCCACTCAAGATTCTCAATAATACTGCTCAGAAAAATATTAATCTTCACACAGGCATTTTCACGATAACAGCGATAAAGTCAACCATTACCAAATATTAACCATACTAGGTTAAAAACAACACCTCTCTGGGTCAAAACCCCAATCAATCTAATCCTGATTGGCACACCTGGCTCAATCCTCAACAAGAAAAATTTGCTTTACAAAGCACTGTATCAATATACTTAAATACAAAGACATTACTCATAGTACATGCCTCTCTAAAGTCGAACATGCACCTATAATAGGAGCCTTACTGTTATAAATCCACAATTATGAAAATCAGCTGTTTATAGAAAATTCCTGAACTCATGTGCGAAAAAAATAATATGATTCTGTCACAGATTACGAATAAAGCCCAGTGGATTCCAGAAATATTCCACCTATCTTTAAAAACTTGCCTTACATTGATGTATTACATGATCCATAATTCTTAAAACGTATGACTTATAGTAAGTCGTCCCTGGGATTATCCTCGCAAATTTGGATGTCGTTCAAATACCCTCTTAATAGAGAAAAACTATTGCACCAAAGGCAATGATATCAATTTAATCCAGTGTTAACTTCATAAGAAAAGAAAAGTATAACATTCCCCAACCACACAACTGAGGTTGTAAAAGCGATCTATAAAGATAAATTCAATCTCAAAATAAGATCTTCCTGAATTTCCCGAACGCGAAAATGTCGATGGATTGGTCCTACAGCATAGATCTAGGTTAGCAACAAAGGCTAAGCGACTAATGACCCATTAGGCAATCCATTTCGAAAATCACGCTCAGAAAATACAAGTTAAATCTGTTATTAAATTGCAGAAAAAAGAATAGTCAAAGGACTCGAAGTAACATTCAGAATAACAGGATCCGAAAACTTCCTAATATCGTAATAAGAATACGAAAAGGAAAATCCCCTCAAAGAATACGATGATCCAAGCGAAAGTGCTTAAAGAACAACACTAGAATAAGGAAAACTCAGTCAAAGTTCTCAAAAGAAAATTGTGTTACTAAAATGTTCTTACACAAGAAAAACTGTAGATCTTCTTCCTACATTTATTTCTCGACAAATAAGAATGAGCATATTAGTTTAAATACTGTAAAATACTACTGAAATTTTTAATTTATTCATCAAATACTCAAAGGATGCACTCATTTTTATGAGTCAAAATCCTGGCATCATAGAAGGTCAGTTTCGAAATAAACATCGAACCTGCACTTTCTACTCAACCATTTAATCTACAAAATCAAACATGGCAAAGTGTGGTAGTTCAAAATGTCCACGCTACGCTACTGTAACAAGTTGAAGTGATCTGTACCTTTGGCGAATCTAGATGAGGAAAAAAGGATATCGTTGGCCATACTAAGCTCCAGACCAACAGGAAACGTGCTGGACTCCAACTGGGTTTCCAGAGAACGAACCAACGTCCTCCAAGGCTCGAACAACACCCGGTCGGTCGAAATAGTTCCAACATATCCTGGCGATATCTTCCTATACATATTCGAATACCGACGGACGGACCGCACACAGTTTATCAACTCGACACGAAGCGAGGGTGAACTCGAACAGTCGCTAAATAGTTCCAATGTATGAACGCGAATGTGAACAAGTTCACAAGGGTCGACGCGGCCCCTTGCATCACGAGAGTCGCTTGCACACTTCATGCTAAATGAAAGTTGCTGCCAACATGTCCCCGCTACACTCTGCTAATGCAGTATTCTTATATTAATTTAACCTACCATCGTAATGGATATAAGCTTCATAGTGTTCCTTCCCTCTGACACCTTGCTTGAGAATGTCCTCTTTTCAAAAAGTATAACCACTGTGAAGAGTGAATCAAGTCTAGGCTGCATTTCCACGACGGTTTATATGCAGAGTTTTGTGACACATTACAGCTGAGCTCGCGGTCGGGATTATGAAAGTATTCATCCGCATGGCCCGTTAGTTGCTGTAGATACACGGTCGCAAAGATAAACTATTACATGTTTAAGACCATGTCTGAGCCCTATTAAAACACGTGTCTACTTCACGTAGAATGCTGAACGAACTAGCGTATACACTTCAGCACGGTCACACGTTTTTAAAACTCCCGTTAGCTGGCGACTTTACTTTCACTCTTTTTCAGGCTCAAACCTGTACGCTGTCAGTTTCTATGCTCTTTGCTCTCTCCACGAGGTCGTCTCGGTCTGACATCCGCTCCCCCACTCCTTCACACGTCACGACTCGATACGAAATATATCGCAGTCGAAACGTAATCAGCAGTGAGTTAACAGATCATCTTCTGTTCTTCATACTTTCTTTATAATAGCTTTCTGCCATGGAAATATACATACAGACGTATGTAGCTGCTTACATATAGCGTTAAATATGCTTTAATTTGTATTAATCACTCTCAGGTGAATCGATCGATATGGTGTTAGACACAGTCAACATGGTTATTATCGATGACCTTCGGGTTTCTCGTCGGAAACACGAGCTCTGCCGATCTCTTTCTTGATAGCATGGCTTTTGCTCGCTGTAGACCAGCCGTAATTATAGACTTCAGAGGCTAGTAAGGAAGTTACAGGGTGTTCCCAAAATACTGTAACCATGTCTGTACTTAAGACCTTTATGAATAATGGTGCAGTACTATGTTTAACAACGATTGTATTAATAAACAAATGCCAAATGAACTGTATTTTCACTTTTCGTAAGACACAAACATGTCCTTGATAATGATGTATAACATGGAAATCCTATTCAGTAAAATTAGAATTAATGCCGTATTTGAGACACCCTTGCCACACTGTGCGTCGGCTTACTGTGAAACTCTATAGTATTTATTCGCATTTGTAATTCAAGGCAAATGCGGGATTGAACGTCTTCATAGGCCTTGGACACACCTCACCATCTCCTCTCCAAATTTCATTCTGAATAAACATTACATAGAGGTAATAAAGTGGATTTAATCTAAAACACCAACGTACATATTGAGAAATATCACACATGATGGATCACTGACGGCAAAGAACAAAAACATCAGAGAGTAGACACCAACAAACACAAACATGTTAACGTTTGCTGGGAACGTCATTTCTACACAAGAACTATGTTCTTTAAGAAAGAACCGTTGCCCCATACGAACTCTCTCAATCTCCTTCCCAACACTGTGGAAACGGGAATAATAAGGGTAGAAATACTTACACACATCTTAATCAGTTATAAGAAATGTAAAATACAGTAATAGAGATATTTCATTGTTAACATATAAAAATAAAAGTGGAGCTGATATATATCGAAGATGAACATGAAAGGCCTTGTACGCCACCTCTCTGCACTTATCCGTTCTCTTCCGTGTATTTGGGGCATAACTCCCGGCTTGAAGTGGATATACAATCCCTTTGAACTTCATATTTATAAATCAATATCCATAGTTATCTCAGTAATCAGCAGGGACGTATTGTGCCCCTTAGTCTATGGTTTAAGACCTAGGCCACATACTTGATAAAATTCTAGAGTTGATAGTTGGCAACGTTTTAATCAAGAATATGCTCGACAACAAATTACGTGAAGCAGTTTTAATTACAAGCAAAGTTTTCACTGGAAAATGAGACGTAGAATTTTAAAATATATGTTGACAAGGAAGACTGGCAAAGTAGATCACCAATACATAGGATGAAGGCCAGGACAGCAGAGTTGCGTGCCGACCAGGTGTCGATTCGGTGAATCCCTAGCCTACAGAAATCCGTGGGGCACGACATAGGACACGCCCATTTATATGACGAATTAGAGAAATATAATGATTCTATGGAAAATATGGTACTTGAAGGGAACTATAACAATACAGGCAAGAATTATGAAGTCATTTGTTCGTGTAAAACACCATGTAAACAGAATATTTTATGTATAAAATAGACACAATATCAATGCGCGAGGAGAAAAACGACATTGGAGACTCTAGTCACATGACCGGAGTGGCTAGGGAGGGTATAAATGGTGGAGCCCCCAGTTTGTGTATCATATTAATTGGGCATGATAATTTAAAATATATTACTGTGAAACAAATTGTAATGTGTACAAATGTGAGCAAGACGTAAGACATCATGAAATGAGTGCCGACATTATAACTATGAATTAGTCGTTATGGAAGGGGCTGTCCGTGGCCCTTCACCATAAACTACGGAGGGGGAAGAAAACATTAAACATTATAAGTTGGCTATATGTCTTTGTCATTTCCTGTTTATGGAAGAGGATTTGAGAATGTAAATATAACATAGTCCAGTTAGGATACTTTTTGGTCTTTACTTTTTGATATTTGTGATAAGCTAAGTAGCAATTTGGAAGCGTCTTATTCAGTAAAAACAGCGTATCACGAATAGTTAGAGGTAAGGAAAGTCACCCTTTAGATTATAGGAAGTTATTTTTTTCTGGTCACCTGTTCATTAGATGAAGTGTATGTTAACCGTGTATATTGAGTTTGAAATCATGGATAAACGTCAGGATGGAGTGAGATAACATGACTTCATGACCAGTGATGGAATAGAATTAATAATGTTGAGACACCCAGGTCATTCACCCCAAGAAAGCCTTTGAATATACATCAGCAAGATTGATCACGTGTTATTATTTGAGGTGGGATATTAGTGTTTCGAAAGGTAAGGTTTATAATATGTGAGAAATTCGCATGCAATATATATGTGTTATGAATAATGTGCCTTTTTATGTTAACTCATGTGGTAAGTGTATATCGACGAGTGGTGACAGGTGTAGCCACTTACCACCCATAGTTTGTGATAATCATCGAGGCATAATGATGTTCTTCGAGGCAGGTAAACCTATAATATGTGAATATTCGACAAGAGGCCAGTGAGAGACTCTATCTGCGAAGGCATGAGAACCAAATTGTTTATGTTGAGGCTCGAGTGAGTTGGGTTTTCACTTAGATATACAAATGATATGCATAACCACATACAATGGCATTTTGATTGTTCAACGGAGACACATGTGATCTTGGAGCCTCGGAGAAAAATGAATCACACTTATCATTCTGAAGTGAACAGATGTGTTGGTGATACACATTCAGTTTGATATTGAGGCTTACTGAAGCGTTAGTAAGTCCAATATTTGAGTGGTCGTTAACATCGGATCTATTACCAAGGGCAGTTTTTCCCCCAATGTGTTTCCAGTTCAGATAAGATTTGTGGACTTGCAGTTTCGATTTTGGTTGTTCAGTATAGTTCACTGGAAGGGTATGTTATTTGAAAAGGAATTTAGAATTAGTGAATTTGGAATTTACTCAAGGTAGACTTTTCTGTTTTTTGTCTTATATTCGACGGGAACATTATTTTAAAACCCATTTATAGATTATGAGATCGTGGTTCATCGGTCTATCCACACATGCTGATTCCACCTTTGTAGAGTGAAGGGTCACAAGTTCGAGTCGAGGCTAATGTAAATAATCAGAACACTCGTGTTGACCGACTGAAAAGCACTAAACTCTTGACACTCAAGTATTTCGAGTTTGATTTTTCATTGGTTTGATTTTGGGCCATGCCTTTCTCTACAGGTTTGTCGACGTTTGATTTTGATGAGCGTTTGGTAAAATCGGTGATAGAAGTGATACGTTCGATTGATAGGATTTTGATTGACTTGATATTCAGTATTCAGGTTTTGTTTGTTCCGGTAGACTCATCTCACAATATCTGTACAAATACTAAATGGTTAATAGCCATATCTTGTTATTTGATATTAATGCACGGTAAATGATACGATGTGTTTATCATTCACCCACATATAAATAAGTAGCAGTTGTCACCAATCATTTCTCATGTATTGTAGTAGTGAGGAGAGGATCAGAAGGAATATTTATCACATTTCCTCCCCCACATCATTTCAAGAACAAATTCGTGGAAGCAAATTTCATGTATCATAGTTATTATTATTATCATCTTTATTGTTAAGCCAGCAGCAAGCAATCTTCTACACGACTTGCACCTTCTGTATCAAACCCAACCTAACAACAGAAAGCTTCCATCTGTCATCAGTACGGTCTGGATACACAATTTGTTATTCCCTTAATTGCAATGGTGAAAGGAAGATGGCGATCAGGTGATGTCTCTTGTAAGGTGCAACAAGTAGTAACCCAAAAGGTACTTACCTCTTTCAAATCTCCATCGCTCACTAAAGAAGGACTTTCTATTTCTTCCCTTCTTGGAACAAGCTCTGGTATCGAAAATTCCTCTATCTTGATATCTTCAGTCAGATCAGTATCATCCTGAAGAGAAATTACTTGTTTTAAAAACACGTTCCTTTACATTGGTGGAAATAAATCATACACTGTGTTCCATCATTTTAAATATCATCCATACAAGACCTAGATAGGAAATATGAGACTTCACTGATTGTCAGACGACTTTCCGAAGGAACAGATGAGCTGTCAACAATACGACAACCCAGTCGAGATCATGTTTATTCTTGTACATATTTCTCTTCTATGTCATTTGCACAGCTTAGGAATGAGTTTCAGACGCGACGTTTTGTAGGATACTTTGTACACGATTTAGCTAGCTGGAATTAATTAAATTAATATAAATGGTGGATGTGGTTCCGTCGTAAATTATTATTAGCAAATTTTTATTGATGAAAAAAAAATAGGCTTATGAGATCGCCTTTTGTCCGTGTGTCTGTCTGTGTGTGCATGTGTGATGGTGTGTGTGCTCCCCTAATAACTTCTAAACGGGTGGAGGGATTTCAATGAAAGTCAGTAAGTTCATAGCACATTTCTGGACGACCCCAATTGTGCCCTTCAAATATTGTTACGTCTCCCCAATCCAACATGGCGGCTGTGCGAAATATTTCACTTGCATTCAATATCTCCGAAACTATCACCGATGTCACCCTGGAATATTTTACGGTGATAAAGAGAACTACCAGAAATTCACCTATGTGACGTTTGAAAACCTGGTAAATACAAAACCTACATGGTGGCCAAGCGAAGTTGCGACTTTTAAATAGACTTTTTCGTGATTTAACCAACCAAACGCAATAAAACTTCGTAGAGTATATGTTTATACACAATGTAATACACGGACAACTAACTACGTTCAATTGTTTACATAACCTCAAGATGGCGGCTGTGTGAATTTTAAAATTAAGTTTTATTTCTTGTGTCGTAATAATGCGATCGAAAGATTGAATAATGAACCTACGCAACAATTTTCCTTTAATGGTACATGACTCTATGGCCTATACATATAACAATCCAACATGGCGACCATCGGTTTAGTCGATTCTCAATATCTACGAATCTATTACAGCAATCAAACTGAATTTTTTAATGTTCAGAGGGGCTATGAATATAATTTCACCTATAGAACTTTCAATAACCTGGTGATCACAAATCCAACATGGCGGCGAAGTATAGATATTTACAAGGTCGTTTCTCGCAATTTAACCATCCGAGTGCAGTGACACTTGGTACAGTAAATCCTTATACAAATGTTAATCCACTGGCCTCTAATTTTTTCAATTGTTTCGATAACTACACGATGGCAGCTGTGCGAAATTTTTAAATCTCGTTTTTACTTCTTGTGTCCTAATCATGCAATTGAAATTTGAATACTACACGTACACAATAATCTTCATTTAACAGTACGTAACTTTAAGACCTACATATGTAAAAATCCAACATTGGCGACCATCCACTATATTTAATGGTTCTCAATATCTACGAAGCTATTAAAGCAATAAAACTGAAATTTTGTATGTTGATAGAGGCAATTAACATAAGTAGGATATATGAAAATAGGCTGTATTGTTCTTCACGGAACTATTTTTTTTCTGGTTTCTTTGTCAGATGTAACTGATCGTGGATTAGGCAATGTAACTAGATCTGATGAATAATTGTCATTTGTATTAGCGTGGGATGTATTTTTGCACCATTTCTTAGCTTGTATTTTAATGACGTTTCGGAATATAGGACTTCTGAAGGGGATATTCGGACCGTAATGAAAGATGGAATTCATTTTCAGGAGTGTTTATTTTCTAGTTAGCTTGTGGACTAACCACCAGGTCCCCAATACAGATTAAGCTAGGGGTCTTTGGTGAATAAATCACTCATGGACACGAAGTTTTATCTTATAAAATGTGGCTATTTGTAGTAGATTTTGAACCTTCTGTTTATTAATTAGCAAGTGCTTGGACTAGCTTCATAACCACACTCAAAACCTGAGAGTAACGGTCTCGTGTGGGCTCAGCTCAAATGCATGTGTGTTTACTGGTGAAGAGATCTCACGAGGCTTTGCCTTTCGACTGAGAGGTATCTCGGATCAATATGGGCACAACAAATTCACCCCGTTCACTTGATCATTAAGCGCCTAGGGCTGTGGAAGGATCGAGTGAGCTGTGAACTTCATCAGACTCAAGAGATGTGAAACAAATATTTAAATAACAGTAGACACAAACAACATACTAAACTAAGCTGGAAATTTACAGCATGATATAAGACATTATTCTATATGGGAATAACACTCATGGTCATGGTAATTGTTGCTTTAAGGGGCCTAACATCTAGGTTATCGGCGCCAATAACAAATACTTCGAAAGATGATGATGAAGGACATGGTGTAGAGCAACCTGACTGATCTCAGAGGGAAGAAAGCCTGAAACGCTTACTTATCACTGTACAGTACTTGCCGAACGCTAAACAGCGTGAATGCGGAGATTTGTGCGTTGTACCACATGGTACTGAAAGCTGTAAACATTTACTGAAATCATTCATGATACGGTGGAAAACATTTATTTGCCAGTGCGGAATTCGCTAGTAATGCGTCGAATATTTTATACACTTTTTTGAGAACTAATGGAACTCTTGCAAATTGTTCACTGCATGGTCAGTCGTCGTGCTGTGGGAAATCGTCCTGAAAATTGCAAAGTTCAATATCAGAGCAAAAGAGGAGAAATAATATTCTATAAAACTGTGTGCAGTGTAACTTCGTTATTGTAGGCCATGGCGGCCAGATTGCAGTAATAAAATCATCTAATAGGTGGCGTGGAGGAGGCGGCTGTGTTGTGTAAAAATATTAACAAGTGATATAGGGAAGAAATAAGTATCAGATTAAAATCGGTGCTATTATTTAACACATTTCAATGCGTGTAGAAGCAGTGCATCATGGAGAAATTGTTCGTGATATCACTGGTTCTAAATCACGTCGTAGCCAAATAAAATCATTCACTTTGGGGGAAAACATGTCTTCCTGACCACCGCCCTTTTAGTTAAGTTTTATGGCAAGTGGGATATGTCAAAATACCTTATATTCCAGGCAGTTGTGCTAAGCAATTACACCAATATACCAAGAAGGTTAGGAACAGGTCTGATACCTAAAGTAATTAGGATATTTATCCGGTACTAAAGAGAACTGTCAATTAATTTGCGAAAAATGATGATTACGGTACCTATAAATTTTGGGAACAGAATTGAGGGAGAGCTGACTAGGAGTAAACAGAAACAATAACGGTCTCAACTCAGGTCATGTGGGTCTCAAGCAACTTCCTATCAATGTTGTCATGTTTAGTCGATACTCAGGTTATTTTATGCACTTTAGCAGTCTAAAACAAGAATTGATACAAAGTATTCTAGAGAACACGGCACTCTACAAACTGGTCCTGTCCATCAAAAGTTGACAAATGAACTACCAGAGGCAAATTACATTAGTCATGTAATTGCTTAACACTATTGCCTGAATGTCTGATTTTGTGTTTGTTCCGTTGGTGGTCACGTTTTCAAGAAAATGAAGAACAAAGATGTGGTGAAGATTATTCATTAATTCTGAATGAAAGTAGAACGCGGCTTATACACTTGCATCAGACATGAATGTGACTTTTACATACCGTGTGTCCTTGTTTCATCTTGTGGGCGATATTACGTATTGAAATTAGGAACCCTGGTCACTACTGCACCTCAAATGTGTGCTAAAGTACGTAAACATGTGTTATCTATTGTTCTTTATAAAACGGCTGCCATGTTCTGACAACTGCTTGCATCTCGTTCAACTGTCAACAAGGCGCACTCTAGCGACACAACCAAGGCCCAAAAATTGTTGCCAACATGGGGGATGCAAAATCACTGTCGCCTGAGGAAAGAGGGATCAAAATCACTGTTTAATAAAAAAAATACAATAATCGGGACGCGTTAGGCTGTAACATTGTCAAAAACCATTGGATTGGATGAAACGAAGGTTAGAAAGGTGAGGTGTTGGTGCGGCATAGTACCGAAAGGGCAAGGTTGGCAGTACTGTTTTGATGATGATTGGTGTGAATAATGGCGGCCACAGCTGAATTTTGCTTACCGTAAATAAGTTGTGATCCTATTTGGGATGGCTGGGTGGGTCACAGACAGCCGAGGAGGAAACTTCTATTTAATCTTCAAACCCTGATTTCTTTCTCGTCGTTTGAAAAGGCGTTTGGCCAATTCATGCACCATAGAGGATGTTATCGCTTGTTCTACTTTCGTTCAGTGCTACCATATTTCAAGAGAAATAACGCAGAACCGATAATTACCTGTAGTTCATGTTCCTCCTTAACTGGTATTCTTTCACCGTCAAATATATCAGCAGCCTCGTTTTTCAAGTTATCCGAGGGCAACAGAACAGTTGTCTCCTGCGAAGTAACACAAGTATGACCCAATCAGAAATATGCACAAGCAATATGAGTACTAAGTTACGTTACTAAACGTTAGCATACCATTTACCATTAAGTAGTGTGTTAAGTCACTAAACCTCACTTGTCATGCACATCACTAAGAATGCAATGTTACACCATATACAAATCAAAATGCAACTCACAGTGTAAGAGACTTCAATTGTATTAGTCAACCAGTCTGGCTCTCTTTTAACAAATAGTTGACCTTCCATTGTGTTCAGGAAACTAGAACACAAACAAAACAAAATTGAAGAAATAATTAATGACCTTACGGTACTCATACCAGTAGGCTACGCCAAATCATTCACAAATCAGATGAGGAAGTGCACAGTGAACAGGAGCGGTTTTATGTTTGTCAACAACAACAACAACAACAACAAACGAATACGCCCATGACGCTGATAGAGTAAGTTGTTATCATTGAGATTGAATTGATAAAATTAATAAGTAATTGTGGCTGCTTAAACAGCAAGGAAACAAATATCTTACATTAATCTTAGGTCTCCTAATTCCTATGTACACACAAACTTGATTTGCGGTGAGTAGATTAAATATTATTTCGTCAGACAATAAAGTAGATCTACTGACGGTAAAAATCTATCAATACGCTCAATTAGGCACGTGAAATAGAACTTAGTTTACTGTACAGGATTTGTAAATCGCCACTAGTACAAACAGTCATTCGGAATCCACAAATTACCAAGGTCTCCATGTGTTACAAATCACGCAGTTTAAACGAGAATCATTATCGACTCCAACTAACATGAGGGTAACTTGTACATTGCCGTCATAAGGCCGTTCCTAGTTAAATAGCCACACCGCTGTATCTTCGACAATTAAATATTGTGAAATATCTGTCACTGAATATCTGCACTGGGCACTTAAGTATTACCTCCGCTGTAAAACAAGTCACCATAACACAGGTTTTCTCATGTCTACCAAATTTTGGAGACGAATAAAACGAATTACAAAGCAGCTTCGACGACAATGAGGCTTCAGTTCAGTAGCACTAGAAAAGATTATCATGAATCGTAAAAAGAATGTCAATTGTTGAAAAATAAACTGGCTAAAACTAAAGGAAATTCAGCTGTAAACGTCACGGCGTTGTACCATGTATGTCAAACCTAATTTAAAAGCGAAATCTAGTGAAGACTTATAGTTTCATTAAAGGGGCTTTGACTTCGTGTCACTCAGCCCCGTGTACTTGAGTGTATGTGGCCTTTTGTCTGAAATCCTGTGTTATTGTTACTGCTATATAAGGGCTTATACGGTAATGCAATTCAGGGGAAGATGTGGAAGGGGGCAGCCGTGGCCTTAAGCTAGGAACCATCCGGCAGGAGTAGAAATGGGAAAACATTCCCAAGATATCTGAGGTGGGAATTGAACCCTGGTCGGATATAGGTCCCTCGTAGTTCCGCCACTTAAAACAGCAATAACTAACTAACGGATATACGTCACTCGTTGCAGTCCTCAAATCACAATTATATATCTTGTGAGAGCCGTGAATCGAACCTGGACCTATTCGCTACACCACGAGGTGGGAAGGGTTCCTTTTATCAGGTATTGAAACCTTTGAGGCTAACTGGGAAGCCTAACTAACACCTGCAGATTCCAAACACTTGCAAGAGACATAGATGGAGATGCTGACTTAGAGTGTCAATGAACAGGGCAGCGTAACAATCATTTTACCTGTCCAGTGTTTTGTGCAAATTTATGGCTCCATAATATTCTTCTTTTCATAATGTTGTTAATCAAATAAATTTTTATCACTGATATTACTTGCTTTATTTTAGACTAATGTAATCATAAACTCCGCCAAGCCCGGTGAAAAAGAAGGTGGGCTGGAGTGGATATCTCATCCCACTCTGGAAAACCAAACTAGAGAAGAGTTGAACATCTAACTCCACATCTGTTAGCATGGACACAGTGAGGAGGCAGCCCCTCCACCATGATAGGGTGCTGTGGGCCAATCACTCACGCATCTGATCTTATTCGATTACTGAAACTGCAGCAGAAAATAACCGGACTGATAAACAGTTGACGATTTTTGGCATGAAAATGATTAAGAAAATTGGATGCTGGAATATAAGAACTTTACGCCAAACAGGCAGGCTAAAGCAGGTCTGCGCAGAAATGAGGAACTACCAGTTGGACATTCTAGGATTGAGTGAAGTACGTTGGAAGGACTTTGGAGAACAACGAACAACTGAAGGATTTACCCTTATCTACTCTGGAAATGAAGAGGGAAGAGACCATGTAGAGGGTGTGGGAATACTACTAAGAAAAATTGCAAGGAAAAGCCTTATCGCATGGAAACCCATTTCAGGAAGAATTGTGTTGGCAAGATTTAAGACAAACGTTAGAAATGTCAGCTTAGTGCAATGCTATGCTCCAACTGAATCGGCGACAAACGAAGAAAAGGACAACTTTTACTCAGAGGTAAATGCAACCATGAAGGAAGTAAAAACAAGAGATATAGTAATCCTAATGGGTGACCTAAACGCAAAGGTTGGTGATGAATATGAGGGAGTTGAACACATCATGGGAACGCACGGATTGGGAGAGAAAAACAATAACGGAGAACGATTTGTGGACTTTTGTGCAGAACGAGATATGGTGATAGGAGGAACCATCTTTCCACATAAAAACTGCTACAAAGTAACATGGGTATCTCCCGATGGCTCGACAGAAAACCAGATTGACCACGTGGCCATCTCCCGGAAGTGGAGAAGATCATTATTTGATGTGAGAAACAAGAGAGGGGCTGATACAGGAAGCGATCACTACCTTGTGATAGCTCACTTACGTATTAAGATCAAAGTAAATAAACCAGCTGTAGAATCCCAATGGATAAGATATGATGTACAGAAGTTAAAAAATAAAAAAATAATGAATAGCATAAGTATCTGTTCAGGATAAAGTTGAGAAACCATTTTGAAGTCCTAGATAGGACAGATGGAGACACAATCGATGAGGAATGGAAAAAAGTTAAGGATGTCTTTGTGGAAACCAGTGGCGAAGTGCTTGGCTTCAGAAAGAAAGGGGTAAAAGAATGGATGTCAGATGACACACGGCAGAAGATTGAAGATAGGAAGAACATCGAACAGGAAATCCTCAGAAGCAGAACACGACAACAAAAGCTCACTGCACAGGAAAGGTACAATGAAAAAGACAGGGAGGTAAAAAGGAATGCAAGGAAGGACAAGCGACAGTGGATAGAAGAACAAGCATTAAAAGCGGAAAAAGCTGCAGGAACTGGAGACCTTAAAACCCTCTACGAGGTAACGAAAATTCTATCTAATAACAAGACTCAGAGAGGAGGACCTGTGAAAAGCAAAAATGGTGAGATGTTTACTGGTGAAAAGGAAAAACTGGAACGATGGAAGGAGCATTTTCATAGGTGTTAAATATGGACGATGAGGGCGCAAAAGTGGAAATGCAGGAAGAAATAATGCCAGATGAAAGAATAAACATTGATACACCAACTAAGGAAGAAATTATTACAGCTATCAAAAATACAAAATGTGGGAAAGCACCTGGGGGTGATAATATCCATCCTGAAATCCTGAAGGAACTAGCTGAACTACTCCATACCCTCTTTATAAAGATATGGGAACAGGAGCAGATTCCAGAAGACTGGGAAAGAGGTTTACTGGAGAAATTGCCGAGGAAAGGGGATAGGACACTATGTGACAACTGGCGAGGTATCACATTACTTTCAATAACCAGTAAGGTGTTCACAAGGATTCTGTTAGATCGAATTATAAATATTGTTGATCAGAAGCTGAGAAGAGAACAAGCTGGATTCAGATCATGCATTGACCAGATAAACACGTTGAGGATTATAGTGGAACAGTGTGTGGAATGGAATACTACACTTTACCTTATGTTTGTGGATTTCTGCAAAGCCTTTGATTCCCTGAGGAGAGAATTCATGTGGAAGGCGTTGGCCAGATATGGACTACCTGAGAAGATCATCGGCCTTGTAAAGAGCTTTTATAGCAATTACCGATGCCAGGTGGTCCATGAAGGGAAGCTTACTGAACCAATACATGTCAATTCAGGAGTTAAACAGGGATGGATCGTATCTCCTACCATCTTCCTTATTGTTATGGACCTGGTGATGAGAAAGGTAATGTTTGGAACAAGAACTGGATTGCAAAGGAAGTTGATGCAACAGCTAGAAGACTTGGATTTTGCTGACGATGTTTGTGCAATCTCTCAGAACGTTACGGATATGGAAATGAAGTTAAGGCGCATCACAGAAGAGGCAGCTAGAGCAGGAATGAAGATAAATTACAACAAGACCAAAGAAATGCGAGTAAACAGTTTAATAAATATAAATCGCAAGTGCAAAATAAATGGAGAAGAAATTGAAACTGTGAGAGAGTTTCCATATCTTGATATCATCATTTCAGAGGACGGTGGTGCTAGCGCAGATGCTAAGAGTCGCATCAAAAAAGCAAACATTGCATTTGTTCAATTATATCCGGTTTGGAAAGCTCGCAACATCTCGACCAGGACGAAACTTCGCAACTTTCGTAGTAATGTCAAAGCAGTTCTCCTGTATGGATGTGAAACTCGGAAAGTTACAACCCATATCACCAGGAGTCTCCAAGTCTTCACTAACCGTTGCCTGATAAGGATTCTACGTATATATTGGCCAGAAACTATTTCAAATGAGGAACTTCTGAAGAGAACAAACGAAAGGCCAATACATCTAGAAATAAAATGTAGAAAATGTAGTTTGATGGGCCATTGTCTGAGAAAGTAGGATGCCATTGAAAAAGAAGCACTTAGGTGGAACCCCCAGGGCACCCGAGGAAGGGGTAGGCCAAGAAATACCTGGAGAAGAAGTGTTGAGGAGGAGAGGAAGGCGACTGGCAAATCCCGGGCAGACCTGCAGAGGCTGGCTGGCAGAAGAAATCAGTGGAGGAATTTTGTTGGAGCCCTTGGCTCCGAGAGGGGACATAGGAATTAAGTAAGTAATGTAATCATAACAACATTCGTGCAAAGACCTAGCGTGCCTGGCCATGCCACAAGAGACGCGGGTTCGATCCCGATTATGGTCACATTTTCAAGTCTTACTCACCAGTACGCTAATGGGTTGAGCTGTGTTGATTTTCTCCACGTGAGAAATACCCTAAATTGTATCAGTTGACTAGGTGCCATAAAAAATCTATAAGGCATGAGTATAACAATTTTGAAATTCGGAGAAAAGATAACATCTTAATATCTATCTGCAGAAATGCCTGATTTAACAAGATTATAATTAGTTTATTTGCAAGTATTTACACACTCAAAAATTTAAATGCGAAATATCGTATAATGGCAACAATTTGAAAGAATACCGATGACACAAAATCGTCTACCATATTTGATACCAGTAGCCTATCCATGTTGTCAAGCGTTATCGCACTGATCTACAACAAAATGTAGTCTTCTTAAAAGTACCTGGCTCATAGACACACGTCCTCATCGGTTGAAAAAGATATCCCTTTTTCTTTACCCTTATCTGGGTCTGCTGGACCCAGTTGCCGTTACTTATGACTAAAGGCATTTTATCTTTCGCCTTCCTAGGACAGAAATTCCATTATTTCGTTTATTGTATGCGTTAAACAATGCCAAAAATGTTTTTGTAATTTGAGCCCTCAGATAGGCCAGCAATTCAAAGTACAAATTTCGGTCTCGTGTACGGTATTTAACCGGGCAAGTAGGGTCCGTCTGACCCTTTATAGTTGGGCAATATTCAACCGGCTATTTGTAAGCATAATGCATGAATAATATAGGATTCAATGGGTCTAAAATTGGCAGTAATGTTTAAGTTGTTAGTATCGACAGAGCGACTAGGGGTAATCTCGCCTATGTTATTCAGGATGAGACAATTTCATTTTAAGGTAGTGTTTCTCAGACAGGTGTGTTTGAGTTACAACTTCGAAAATTGTATAGCTTGACTTTTAGTATGATTAATGCCAAATATTTCTATGGAGGTAGGTATTACGAGAATACCTCATTTTTCAATTAACGACCTTGACACGAAGTCGTGTGTGGTGGCGTATTCCAGAAGACCTTTTGCTCGATTCCAATTACCATACCTATCTTGAAAGACCACTTGAACAGTGAATTAAAGTACCTGCGCACTGCGTCAAGACTGAGAATTCTGGACGAAGCAGGAAGCATTAAACCTTTCAACGTCATCAATTTGTTTTGAGGTGGAAGGTGAAGTGACTGATGACTTCGGATTCTCGTGACGATGTAGCAAAGTGTGATGCGGCTTTTGGCAATGGAAACAATATCAAGTGGATTGGCGATTAGACGCAGAATGTTGAGGCGAAAGACAATTAAAACAACGATGATGTTGGGCAGTGAGCTTTCTCCTAACGTCGATAGTGACTGCTCGAAATGAATCGCAAATGCAAAGCGTGGAATTTCGGACAAAGTAGACATATAGGAACATTATTGGGCATTTTGAGAATTTCGCCTTGACAATTGAATGCAGCAGAGCTGGTGTGTCGATGTTTTTGAAGACCTGAACCAATAGCCACTTGATGGAGCGCTCAATCTAGGAGCGAAAGAAACATGACAACAGCCCATTGATGAGCGAGCTTGGTGTTCCTAGGCCAAACCCCACACATGACACGGGATAAAACTAGAAAAATTGCTGAGTTTTAAATCTTTGGCGTGAAAGCCAACATTCCATCTTTTTGGAAGCCTTTATAGTGAGCTTAAAGGCTGCTTGAGCTCTTAGATCTCGCAGTAATGAGGTGCGTGTGCGCTTCATAAGAATAGAGGTAGTGCACAGTTCACTACTCCTGTCGGGGTCCTGACATGGACACCAAGAGTCCGCTGATGAGCCAGCAAAACCTACTTCACAGAGGGGAAATGTGGGGGAGAGGAGAGGGAAGCATTAGAAAGGGGCTTCTGACAAGATACTACTCCGGAAGTCAACCGTTGGCTTGAGCATTACTCGGGTGCACCGGGCTGATGACCCGAGGAGATAAAAAAAAATAACCCTACAGCTAGCCTTAGATGTTATTAAAGGGCGAATAAAGAATACTAGATATATCTACGTAAATGTATAACCTAAAAATTCAAAGAAGCGACGAGTTTCCACGAGGCTATTCTTATTTACGGTCGTAACGGCAACTACCTTGTCCACTCTCCCGATTGTTACGAGAATCTTTCTGCCATGAGATGACAATGATTGTAACCTTGAGGGCCGGAACAGGTAGGTCATCTGCCGCTAAAGATAGAGATATCAGAATATAACACGAAACTCGCCGTTCGGTCAGGGCTACCGACCCTCGTTTTAAAAGCAGTGAAGCTTTTGAGTATCAGTTCATATCTATACTCGGGGTTTGTTTAAATTGTGTACCCACATCATTATTTATCGATCTTTCTTTGACGTTCTTGTAAATTCCTGTCTTCTTAGAAATTGCGAGTGACTTTAAAATTGCGTTTTTACTAGCCTGTAGGTCAAACACAAAGGTGCTTGTAATAAGGCTTGTGACGGTTATTTCTGCCGTTAAAAATGACGCCATGGCAGGTATTGACAGCTAATAACACACGTAGGAGGAAGGCCGTTTAATTCGCGAGAAATAAACCATATATAACTCTTGAAAATAAAACCCGAGTGCTCAGATATGTGGTATTTGTTGGGACAAAATTGAATTCTTACAAGTCAGGTCCTAGGCAACGGTTTTAATAATACTCGGTACTACAATGCGGTCGGTGTCTAAGATACCTATGTCTTTTTCCATCGCCTTGCTCGGCATAAATTAACCTCTCGCTTTGTACGAATTCTTCCTACGAGGCTTTAAATGAAACTTCTATCTAGCCTTCCCTATCGGTGAGATGAATGATGCTATAATTTGTTTCCCAATCGCTTTGAATCTGACATAGTAAAGCGAGGAAGTGGCACAAGATTTGTTACAGCCTTCCCATGAGTTCAGCTGACTGAAAGCAAGTTCTGATTTTTCTTTTCCAGGTTAGGTCCTTGCTATGTACTTGTATGTTGATTGGGACAGCTGCATCTAAATTACAGGCTTCGAGGCTACTACTCTCTTGCTGAATCAGTCGAGTTTTAGGGATTATAGGCAATTCAACTTAACATGGACTCCAATACTTACTATTTTTAATTTTATGTGTGGTTGTGAGATGTCTGATAACCTGTGTCATTGTGAAGGCATTACTAGAATATAAGTGGAGACAGGTACCACAAAGTGATTTCATTCAGAGATATGCTCTTATTTATTTTAATAAGTTTATGACTAGAGAGTTTAAAGAGGGAGGGATTAGGGGAGGGGAATACACACACTGTTTACAAACTAAGCTAGTAGGAATAATATCAATTAGACAGTTCTTAATCACCCTCTTACACTCATTCATTCCTCCTTCTACTTAGTCATACATTTTCTCATTGCATGAGCTTACTTACATTACACTTAACCAAAATACAGAAATGCACTTCATATAACATATCATTGTTCTTGGGCCAAACAAACAACGACTATAGAGGTGTTCTCACACGTAGGGGACCTCCATAAAGGGCCTAAGCTTTCAAGGAGGATGGCTGTAGGTTCGTTACCCGGGAGGTGCAGATGCAGGTTAACGTATTCATCTCACCCTTTCTGGACCTGGTTCGAATACTTATGCGGTGTCTATGCATCGGACCTGTGAGGAGTCTCTATAACTAAGGCGAGGTAAAGGATGGTGTTTTGTTGTCTTGCAGGCCAAATATGACTCTGTTAGAGATGCCACATATCCCCAGGGCTAATTTAATTTCCAGAAGACTTTACTTTCATTCTTTTAGTATCCTACTGAGGGTTGCGAGAGGCAGATTCCTGTAGGTTTCCCTCCCTCTGTAGAAATCAACCTGCAGGTCAAATGGCTGCCGCTTTCATGGGTATCGGGTTGGTACCGGGAGGTTTTCCTCCTACTCGGGGGCTAGAGGAAAGATGAATCTTTGGAGAGGTGAGCTGGTGCAGACCAAGGGAAAGGGAGCTTCCGGCTCTTCAAGCTCCCCTCGGCAGCCAAGCCCGAGAAGGCCAGCGGTCTGCTGCCCCTAAGGAGAAGCTCCTTCCCAAGGCCAAGAAGTCCGAGGCGAAAGCAGCCACCAAGAAGGCCATCTCCAAGAAACCCGCTGAGAAGAAGCGTGCTGCACCTGCCCCTAAGCTCAGGAAAGCTCTTTCCAATGCTAAGAAGGCAGCAAATGTGCAGACAAAAATACCTAAAGAACCTAAGCCTAAGAAGGCTGCCAATCCCAAGGCTTCGCCCAAAAAGGCAGCTCCAAAGAAGAAATGAGAGTTTCAGCGATTTTTACAATTCCTCTCACACCCTCCTCTGGGTGCCCAAACGGCCCTCCTCAGGGCCATCAATCATATCCTAAGAGAGGATGAGACGAATACAGGTTCCTTCCTTTTCCAAAAAACAAAGCCAACCAGTAGAATGGAATGCTCTGTGGGAGGAATAAGACGGGTGAGTGTGTAAAGTGCGTTAAGTCAAGAAAGGGCGATCTGCTTGCGCGTGATGTTATATTGTGGACGGTTACGAAGTTATTGAGTTGTGTATTACGTGTTATATTGACATCGGCCAGATTTCGGGTGTGCAAGGTGCGTTATGTCCTTCCGGTCATGACTTACCACACTTAGCACTATTCAACACTTCATTCTGTGCGTGCAAAAAGCGATATGTCAGTTTGAGTTACTAAGCGCATTACTCATTCGCGCTCTTCGTGAAGTTGCACAACAATATTATAAATGAATTCTTACACCTCTCATCACTCATTATCACTGTGTGATTATTAAACTAAATTTCCGCCAACTCGAAGGTCATGTAGTCCATTGTCAATCGTCATTTCCCAGCTGTTCTGCTTGTTAGCTAGTGACATGCCCTGTTGCGGTACCTATTGCTTTGCTGACTGGAGATATTCACAGTGTTTGTTATGAGCTTAGTTAAAAAGCATTATGTCTTCCAGAGTGGAATAGATATTTTTATTAGGTTTAATAAGCGTTGATCATAAGTTTCTATTCCTTGGCCATGCCAGCCACAAAGAGACTTATTTAAATATTCTTGCAGTTACACAACTTCCGACACGATTGGCTCTATGGCTCGAAAACGTAGATTTGAGGTGCATTTGTCTGTCATTTAAACACATTTGCACCATTTAACCAATCTTAACTAAACTACTTTACGTCCCGAGTATTGTTTCTTGCTTTGTGAGGCTTAAAATGAGCCTAGATTTGTTCTTCTACTACGAATTCGATCCTTCGTCAATGTTCCCAACGGCCTAAATCTAGGAAATGGATAGGGATGTCTACATTTCAGGTACACAGTGTTATCTGTTAGGTTTCAAAAGGCAATTATGTAAAATATGGATCAGTTCGGTGAAACGGTATAGATTAGTGCCAAATTGCCTAATTTCAGTGAATGGAGAGGGCTGTCCAAAATTTCTAGTGGACCGTTTTACTCGTCGGGTTCCAAAGGAAAGTACGTAAAATGTGATGAAACGGTGTAGATTTGTGCCGAAGGGCCTAAATACAGGGAATGGAGAGGTCTGTTTGAAATTTCAAGTGGACAGTGTTACCCGCAGGATTTCAAAGGATAACTAGTTAAAAACTGGTTCAAATCGGAGAAACGGTATCGATTTAAATAAATAACAGACTGACAACCCGTTAATGAGCTTTATATTAGCCTATATAGGCGAGATGGCGTGTGCAAAATGTGTTAATTGATAATTTATGAGACACCTGGTGTTGTTTGGATCCGTAACTACCAGTACGTGAATTTACATGGAATTTATTATGACGAGTTATCCCATTGTTGTGAACAGTATTAGGCTCCTGAAGACAGGGGGCGTGGTGGCTCAGCGGTCTAGCTGTATGCCTCTCACCAAGGCGGTCCGGGTTCGATTCCCGGTCAATGCATGTGAGATTTTCGAAGTGAAATGCCATGCCCTGTGGTTCGGATTCCACGTAAAAAGGAGGTCCCATGGCTCATGATCTACAGATTAAGGTCACGTTAAACTACAAGCTTCCTTCCTTCCTTTCCTGAAGACATAATTCAAATTACTTATATTCCACAGCTCGATTTTGGGTTTCGAATTGAACATTATAACTTGATTTTCTCAAAACTAGTGAAGTGTGACATAACGCACTTTACACACCCATCCGCCCCTGGTCAGTAATACAAAGAAAGGATACATAGCTTATGTGTTCTCCTCTTGTGTGTGATTTGCCCTGATGTTTGATCTCGTTCGTGTTCGTGTCTGAGCATTGGGATGAAATGCAACGTATATTGAGAGTGTTTCATGTGAAGGGGTCGTTTGCCTGTTAAGTGTGGGACTGGATTGCGTGTATGATAGCCTTTCATAAAGGCATGAGAGATTGTAGGGGGCTGCCAGATTGTGTTGGATTTCTCTGTTTATCTAGTGTGAATTCGGTGCTCTTTGTTCATTGTTGAATCCCTGACTAGTGTTTTATGTCGGCGTATATATTGTGTGTAAGGGGGTTGTGAACGATATATAAAGGGTTGTTTTGGTTCTTGTCCGGGCCGTAACAATATTCTAACGTAAACCGTGCTATTCATAACTGGAACTCTCTACCTGCTGCAATCTTAGAGCCTTCCCCCAAACATAAAGGAGTGTTTAACCCGTTGAATGCTACGCCCGACTAGAGACGGTGCATTAGAACTTCCAATTGTTCATATTCTCCATTCGCTCTTAGGTTCCAAGTCAATCCATGATGTAGAATATTCTCTTCCAGAAGAAACTAACAGATCACTTTGAGGAAATTATTGTACTCTTGGCCGTTTGCCTGGTTTGAAGATGTTGGGTATAAGGAGTTTAATGTGTCTAATTTGTTTAATTTGACTTCGCGAAAGCTTATGATTCCATCGACCGCCAGACTCTCTTCTCAATACTACATGAACGAGGTGTGGATTATAACACACGCACCCTCATCCAATAGACTCTCACGGATACAACCTCTAAGGTGAAGTTCATTGGAGAAATATCTCGGAGATTCAAGATAAAAACCGGAGTAAGACAGGGTGATAGCCTCTCACCCATTCTGTTTAATCTGGTTATTGGTAAAGTCATCAAGACCTGGGATGCACATTGAGGAATCTGGGAAGCAAACTAGTTGCCATTGGAGCTGGAACACGAAGAATCGGGATCATGTGCCTCGCCATCGTAGATGACATTACAATCTTAGCAAACAACTCGAAGGATGCTGCCATAGCTGTCCAAGCCCTGCACGAGATAGCGGTAAAGTCTGAATTACAGATATCTTACGATGAGACCAAGTACTTTGAGAATCAGCACTCCGGAAACACCCCTTGGACGACCTTACATGGAACGATTGGAAGAGTAAATCGCTTTCGTTATCTTGCTGAATGGGTCCACCCCAATGGTAGAGATGGCACCTCCATCTTAACAAGGTGTAACAAACTCAATGCAGCATACCAACTATCTCACAATTTGTACAACAAGAAATGCATTTCGAGGAATGCTAAGATCTGTCACTACAGAATAGCTGTCAGACCACCGTTTCTGAACGCCGCAGAGACCCTCTTGATGAACAGAAAAGGCACCACGGATGACCTGAAGAAAGCCGAAAGATGTATCCTCAGCAAAATTCATGGACCGAGATTGCTCCCAGATGGCACCTACCGTTTGAAATTTAATTCTGACCTGTATCAACAGTTAGAATCAGCCAATACCAGTATGCGACGTAGGAGGCTAAAGTTCTAAGGGCACCTACAACGAATGAACAGCAACAGGCTTACCAAAAAGATCGTAACCTTGGTTAAAAGCTACAAGACTGGAAGATTGTGGCTTAATGAAGTACTAAAGGACTTGGATTCAGTTGGAATTGCTGACTTTGATGTAGAATATCGTTCTAAATTTTGTGATTTGTTAGAATCTTGGACCCCACCACCTAGAGTCCCTAAATGTTGGAAGCAGGAAAGAAAGGAGAAATTATCAGCATGGCTCAAGGGATATTGGGAACGGAAAAGAGCATCGAAGAAGAACTAGTCATACGCGCTCCGTAGTGGACTTAAATCAATAATAATAATAATAATAATAATAATTAATATAGACATAAGACCTTGAATTTGCATTTTGAATAATAAAGACACAAGAGCTAAAAACATTTTAAAACGCCGCTGATAAATTAAAACTATGGTGCACAATTTTCTTTGCATGCAAATGAAAACTATCTGCACTGTGGTTGCAAACAGCTAACTAAGCACTTACAAGGCTCAGAAAAGACTGGCGATTTGTGTAAATACTCTAGTTCATTTGTTATTTAATCTTATATATATATATATATATATATAGGAATGTCTGTCAGTTCATCCCTTATCCGTTCATAAACCATTCATCCGATTGCGATAAATTTCTGGTGAGTTGTTGCACACACTTTCGGGATGTTCATAGGCATAGTAAATCCATTTCACAATAGATAGCGCGAGATGTTTAAACAAATGCCTAATGGCGATGCGTTCATATACAATTCATCCGACTGCGATCAATTTTGGTGAATCGCGTTGTGCACAGTCTTGAAAAAGTTATAGGCACAGTAAATCCAATTTAAAATAGATGGCGCGCGATTACCTACAACAAAATGGCGTGGGTTTGTTTCAAGAAAGTCCCACATGCGTTCATATGCCATTCATCCCAATGCGATGAAACATGGGTGAGATGTTCTGTGCACTTCAGGGAAGGTTTCTGGGTTAGTTAATCCACTCAACAATAGGTAGCGCACGAGTAGATTCAACAAATGAGCGACGGGCGAAGCGTTTCAACGAAGTCCTGCATCCGTTCACATACCATTTGTCCGATAGCGATGAAATTTGGGTGAGAGGTTTTGTACACTACAGGCAAGGTTTCCGGCTTTGTAAATCCATGTTATAATAGGCAGCGCAAGAATAGATTCAACAAATGAGCGACGACGCGCGAAGTGTTTCAACATAGTCCCGTATGCCATTCGTCCGATAGCGACTAAACTGAAGAGGTAGTAAAGAGAAATGTTTCCGAAAACGGCTAATGTACAGAAAAATTTTGTTAGTAGGAAACTACATCATGAGTAAATATGTGCTGCTTCAGATATAATTTGCTACTAAATATGCTTAATATTAGAAAATGTGTCATCATTATGTCCCCTATGAACTTGGTTGACTTCGCATTTACTACATGAGAATTGTCTTCGTCCTTTATTGTTTAGGATGTTGGTTCATAAATCTTGTCTTGAGGGTAACTTCTTCGCAATTGGTACTTTGGTCGAACTTCTCGTGGCTGTGGCTAAGCAAGTGTTATTTCAAATGCCGTCCTTGGGTAAAATTAGCATCGCACAGGTTACAGGAATATGGCGCTTCTCCTGTATGGATAAGGATGTGTGACTTCAAACTTCCTTTATGGCTAAATTTAGCTTCGCACACGGCACAGGAACACGGTGCCCCTCCTGTATGGATAAGAATGTGTGTCTTCAAAACTTCCCTTGTTGTTAAATTTAGCTTCGCACATGGCACAGGAATATAGCATTTTCCCTCTATGAATACCCATATGTAGATTCAAATGTCCTTTCCGCCTAAATTTGGCTTCGCACACGGCACATGAATAAGGCTTCCTGCCGCTATGGATAAGCATGTGTTTATTCAAAATACCTCCTAGTAAATTTGGTCTTGCATACGCTAAATGCTTACGGCATCTTGCCACTATGAATTAGCATGTAATTAATCAAATCCCCTCTCCGAGTGAATTTAGCTCATGAATGCGGTTTTACGCCGTTATGGATTTGTACGTGTCTAATCAAAGTTCCTCTTTGTGTAAATTTAGCTTTGCATATGGCAAATGAATATGGCTTTTTTCCACTATGAATAACCATATGTTGATTCAAATGTCCTTTCTGCCTATATTTGGCTTCGCACACGGCACATGAATACGGCTTCCTGCCACTATGAATTAGCATGTGTTTATTCAAAATCCATCTCCCAGTATATTTGGCCTTGCATACGCTACATGCATGCGGCATCTCGCCTCTATGAATTAGCAAGTGATTAATCAAATCTCCTCTCTGAATGTATTTAGCTTCGCAATCGCTCCATGAATGCTGTTTCACGCCGCTATGGATTAGTACGTGTCTATTCTAAGTTCCTCTCTGAATATATTTAGCTTTGCATACGTTACATGAATGCAACTTCTTGCCGCTATGAATTAGCATGTGTCGTCTTCAAATTTCCTCTCGAAGTAAAGTTAGATTCGCATACGCTACATGAATATTTTTTCAAGTTTTGCTTTATACAACATTTTTCTGTAGAGGAAGTGATAGTATATTGTCCTCCACTATTACCAACATCATATACCTTCATTGCAGCTGGATTCAACGTATCAGGACATGTCAGCCTGAAATAGTCAGTACTAAGAGTTTGAAATAAGGTGCATTATTATAGGAAGTGACACTATAATAGGAAGAAACTATAATTGGAGAAACTTTCTTTAATATCACTACCAGGAAATAAATCTTTAAGAAATATTGGGAACTGATTCCGTGTTCATTGCTCAATAATATGCTTTTCACACAGTGTGAATGTTTTGCAATTGACTTTTATTTGACAGAAAATATTTTGGTCTTGTTGGTAACTATGGATTCATAGCTCTGTGAGCATGAGTGTGTTGGGATTGTTTCTTAGCCACCACATTCTTCCGATCCATAGGCGTTAGTTTCCTGCATGCCGCATGCAATAAAGGACAAGGTGTTCATGTTTGCACCCTTCGCCTCCCTGCTGTCCTTCGCCTATGGATCACCGAGGAGCAAATTTATGTAATAGCGTCTCCTCTTCAGCATCATTGAGCTGAAGTCTCTCAAAGTGGCTAAAATGCTGAGTGAAAAGATTACTTTACTGATGTCGTTGTGTTTGAGTTTCAATGCTGCACTCCTTTTCTCCCATTGTAAATATAAATAATTCGTCTCTACATTGCCTCTAAACCCTACAACCAAAGCAATATATTTAACATATTCTAACCTTGCTTAAGGCCTGTAGTTCATGTCCTTTACTCTTGCTTCCAATACTACTGAAAATTTGCTATTCCTGGAGCCTAAATATGAACCCTACCAATCTCTTCCTTTCATTACCACTCACCAGAATCATCTAACTCCATCCTCTCATTTCCTACTCCATCTAGCCATCCAATCTCCAACATTCTGCAATAACACCACATCCAAATGCTCTTATTTTCCCATTCCTGCAGAAGGAATAACCCAAGCTTCACATACTTATAGAACCACACTCCAGAACTCGGCCTCAAAAGTAACTTCCCACTAGCTGTATCTCTATATGATGTTACCATATGTCAACCCATCTTTTATGTATCTTCTCCGCTTTGTCCACATTGCTTCCTAAGTACCAGGAGGCACCAACTTCCTTTAGCGCTTCATCTGACAATCGATGTTGGTATATTCCTTGAATATACACCTTACTTAGTTTGTACCCATATTGGGTTTTCTAGTTTTTCGCTCTCTCTTATCTCTTTATTCGTTGAAACCACCAACATAGTTTTTTTGGTGTTGTCGCTCTCTCCTTGTGGTTTTGCTCATGCCTGTGTTTAATGTGTTTCAGTGAACGAGATTCATTACCCTTCTTTCGACAAAATTATCAAGCTTCTCCTTCGTGTGCCTTCACGCGGCACTTGGCTGAACTCTCTCATTTCCTGCGGTCCACGTAAGAACTCGTTGTCACCGACTACTTATGACACTTGGAAGTTCGCCTCGACCTCTACAGATGGTAACCTACACGCATCTACATTATTTGAACTCTGCCTCAAGAAAATAAATGTGTGTGCTTTAATGATTTATGCTTTATACGTTTGTGACCCTTATGTCCTCCTTCTCTCCCACTACCTTCTCCCCCTCGATCGCCTTGCCAGTCGGGAGCCTTCTCACTTGTTACTCTTCTAACGGCCGCCAGCAGACTGACACACTCAGTCTATCTACAAGGGACTGCCATCACTCGTCAGACATTTTGTGAAAGCCATGTGGTGATAATTCCTCTATCAACACCGCCAGTCAAAGTTAGCCTTTAGTCTTACGTGATCGTTAATCATGCGATCATGAGCCACCGGGACCTCCTTCTTGCGTGGAATCCGAACAACAGGAAATGAAATTTCACTTCGGAAATCTGATCTGCATTGACCGCGAGTCAGCCAACCAACATGCATAGATAAGTTAAACAGCTGTCTTAATATTTGCAAGTAATGAAATCTGCTATATTTTTATCTCGCTGGCAGGGTATCATCATTTTTAGCCTATTTTCATTTATGAAAAAATAGGCTTAAGAGCTCACCTTTTGCTCATGCGTGTGTCTGTGTGTGCGGGTGTGTGTGATGGATTATTTTGTGTCCCCCCTAATAACTTCTAAATGGCTAGAGCGATTTCAATGAAACTCTGTAAGTTCATAGCACTATTCCAGGCGACTCCGACCGTGCTCTTCAAATTTAGTTACGTCTCACCAATCCAACATGGCGGCTGTGCGATATATTTTACCAGCACTCAATATATCCGAAAATATTATCGATATCACCCTGGAATTTTGTACGGAGATATAGGGAACTACTGGACGTTCATCTATGTGACTTTTGAAAACCTGGTAACTACAAAACCAACATGGTGGTCAAGCGAATTTCCGACTTTCAAATACACGTTTCTCGCGATTTAACCTCCCAAACGCAATGAAACTTGGTACAGTATATGTTTATACACTTTGCAATGCACCGACGTCTAACTTTGGTCATTTGTTTACATAACCTGAAGATGGCGGCTGTGCGAAATATTTCACCGGCATTCTATATCTCTGAAACTATTACCGGTATCACCATGACATTTTGTACGGAGATAAAGGACACTACTGAAGGTTCATCTATGAGACTTACGAAAACCAGTTATCTACAAAACGAACATGGCGGCCAAGTCAAAGTCGAAAAATTGAAATAGTCTTTTCTCGCGATTTAATGATCCAAACGCAATTAAACTTCGTACAGCAAATGTTTATACACATTGTAACGCACTGGTATCTAATTTAGTTCAATTGATTACGTAACCTCAAGATGGCGGCTGTGCGAATTTCGAAAATTAAGTTTTTATTTCTTGTGTTCTAATCATGCGATCGAAATCAACATTTGTATAATGAACGTAAACAATATTCATCATCTAATAGTACATAACTCTATAGCCTACATATATTATACGCTAACTATCTGAAATATTTAGACGGTTCTCAGTATCTATTAATCTACTACAGCAATCAAACTGATATTTAGTAAGTGCATAGAAGCTATAAGCTTAGTTCACCTAAGGGACGTTGAATAACCTGGCAAGCACAAATCCAACATGGCGGCAAAGCGAAATTTAAATATTCAAATGGTCGTTTCTTGCGGTTTTACGATCCGAGCGCAGGGAAACTTGATACGGTATATGCTTATACAAATTTTAATCGACTGGCATCTAATTCATTTAAATTATTTTCATAACCACAAGATGGCGGCTCAGCGAAATTTTAAAATCCCGCTTTTATATCTTGTGACTTAATCATTCGATTAAAGTTTGAATAAAACACCTACACAATAATCTTCATGTAATAGTACATAAATCTAAGGCCTATAATATAAAAATCCAACATAGTGACCATGCAAAATATTTAGACGGTTCTCAATATCTACGAATCCATTACTGCAATCTAACTGACAATTTGTATGTTGATAGAGGCAATTAATATTAGTAGGATATATGAAAATAGGCTAATTAGTTCTTCACGGAACTACCGGTACTTGTTTTGATGTCAAACCTCAATTCCCCCACAGAGAGAATCTGTACAAAATTAGAAAGTACGACTATTGGCTAGGCGCAACGGGGGATATAATATTTTTGGCCTATTTTCATTGCTGGAAAAATGGGCTTATGAGATCACCTTTTGTCTGTGTGTGTGTGTGTGTATGTTTGTGTGCGTTTCCCCCTAATAACTTCCAAATTGCTGGAGCGATTTCAATGAAACTCGGTGAGGTCATAGTACCATTTCGGTCGACCACAACCGTGGCCTTCACATTGTATACGTCTCAACAATCCAACATTTAACTATGTATCATTCAAAAGTACAAAACAAACATGGTGGCCAAGCGAAGTTGAAACATTTTAATATACTTTTCTCGAGATTTCACCATCCGAGAGCAGTAAAACTTGGTATGGAAAATGCGTATTGTACCCGTTCGTCCTGGGGATGCGATGACCCATCTGCTATTACATCGCATTCCTGGAGTTCCAGGACAAAGCGGAGTTAAATGAACCTCTAGTCAAATAAGGAATGTGTCGGAAATTCAGCTGAGTTATCGAAAAAGCAGTGGGAAACACGAGACAAAGTATCTCTAGGCTCGTTACGGGCTTAAGTTTAATTTTAAAAAATGCAAATATAAATGGGCGCCATCAACTGAATTCCTAGCAAACCACATCCTTCCCTGGTTAAGCCTTACTCAAGACAAGGAAAGAAAAAGGAAAATCACACCATCATCAGATCACAACTAAGATAAAAACAAATTTATTTCACTTTGATAGTCAGACAGACATTTTAAATATTCATCCTACCTGAGAGTATGGTCGAATGCCAACGTTAAATTGTCATTGTCCAAAAATCGAACCATCTCTTTTGTAATCAAAAATATTTCATCCACATAGAACAGAAAAATCTCTAAAGTTCTCTTGGGTTCTCAAAATCACTGTAGCACTATGTCTTTCGTCACTGACATTTGTGATACCTGAGACCTAATTTCTCTTTAATTTAACATCATAAATGTGGATTTGAAAAAGTTATTAATCTGTCTAAACATACACATATTATAATCACATATTTTAAATATCACGCAATTTTATGGCTTGCATGGCATAATTTAAATGTTGAACATGTTAGTAAAATGCTCCTAAACATTGAATAATTAATTTACACTATTTACATTGTCATTAATACTTTCTTGTTTGTGAATTACAGAAAATTCACGGCTCATTGGTCATCATTATCATCATCATCAAAATTAAATATTTCTCACATTAATTCTCATCTCAAAATTCAACATATTCCTGTCAGAATCATCAACTCATCACCATTAAATCATTTAACTGAAAATTATTATCATCACTTCATTATGCTTTCTAATTATTCACACAATCTTATTTTATCATCTACTTCAGATTAAATCATCTTAAATCATCAATACAAATTGTTTAATTCCTCAACTCAAGTTGCAATTCCTCAAATTATATCTCAATTAAATTTATTTTAATTCCATATAAATTCATTAATCATCAGCTTCTTTAATTAATTATCACCTTCTAATTCAGTTATTCATCATCTATCCATTCATCTATTAATTTATTTAAATCAGTTTATTTATCCAATCTTCAATTCATCCATTTATTTAATTCATTGATTTATTTCAAAATTTAATTTATCAACTTATTTAAATTTTACTCTTCCGGTTATTTAGAATCTTATTATTTCATCTAGTCATTCTGATTTTTATTTCATTAGGTCAGATCATTAATATGCTTAATTCTCAGATTATTATTTCATTAATTATTATTCTCAGAAAATCTTGTATTATCAACTTTATTTATTTGTTTAATTTCCTAACAAATTGTTTAATATGGGTTATAGAACGTTGTCTTACAGTTTTATTATTTCCAAGTTATATCTCGTATTTAATTTTCATGCCAAAAAATATTATTGCCTTCACGACATCACGTTGGATCTGACTATCCACAACGACATAATATATCCTCAATTCTTCAAATATCACATTTGAATACCACAATTATTCCACAAAACTCCATAAATATTCAGCACATACAGCATGAATCTCAACAATTACGCTAGACTGGGTGCGACAACCTCATGTCTGCCTTAAAATGCATTAGCAACATTGCAACTATCACTTGGCAACTTCCACAAAATGCCTATCACAAACTTCACTTAACCATGTTGCATGATCTACAAAAAATATATAACTGGCTTCAAATTATCAACGCACGCAATCTCCAATAACTGTAATTACTCTGATCACATCTAGACAACTTCTTAAACAATTGGAAAACTATTACCTTAGTAATTCAAGATCTGCTTTCAAATAGCATAAATTCTCTTACAATTCTCATAATTCACATCACAGAAAAACACCAATGTGCTATAATCTCTCATATCAAAATCTGCAATACTGATCTGCCTTAGAATAAATCTGACCATTAATGATTCATCTTACAAGATTCAATTACTTTAAATCCTTCTGAAAGGTATCAACCACAATTATAAAAATCATCAAAAGCATCAGCTATACCAGCTGTTAAACTGAAATTATTCTCAAAAGAGTATAGCAACAAAATATTGGATTGGCAAACAAGAATTACAAATGTAACCCTGATGACATTTATCTTTACTTTATTTAACAAAAGTTCGACTGATATGTGACTAGTAGTTCCTTGTTTGATTCACTTACAATCTCATGTACACTCGGATGATAAAAATGAGTCCCTCAATGGCAAGTAAGATGAGTAACCACCGTACAATCGTATAAATACGAAAGACCTCGCCCCGTCGACTAACATGATAGTGCTCTGAACGATGGGTAAGATGAGTAACCACCATACAATCGTATAAATACGAAAGACCCCATCTCGACGACTAAAATGAGTGAATGTACCAGATAGGAATCAACAAGTCTCTAGTTGTCATATAAAAGCGATATTCATTCACTAAAGTGAATAACATCTTAATATCTCCAAACAATCCAATGGAAAAAATCCCTACTGATGAATAATACACAATCGCTAGTATGCGATGAACTGATGAAGTAATTTAGATAATCAATTGCAGATCACGAGTTCGAAATACTCGTTACACAAAAAAAAACTATTCATGAAAAATATCCTTACTGGAAAAACGTCTAAAAGACCAAACATCAGCTTAATAAAGCCAACCAATGGTGAGAATTTCGTATAATGATGCCTGCCATATCATATGGTCACGCCATATTCTAGCAAAATTCGAAGCATATAAAGTCAAAACCATGTCTAAAAAATCGTATCACTCCTATTAGAAAAATATACATGTGGGCCCAGTATTCATGAAAATAATCGTATCAGAAAGTTATAACTCTTACAGTACCTTCTCATAATCAGCTGTTATTAAATTTCAAAGATCGTCGATTTCCCTATGTAATGAATTTCTCGAAAGATCGGCGTGAATATCATTCCATCCATGCAATGATTGCCTTCAAAATTCCAAGTGAATCAGCTGGTGGACCTCCTTCTCGTCAGGAATCGAATCCATCGCTCTGTGGTGCCATCGCGTCTCTGTCTGCGTTTACTCCGACATGATGAACTTCTGGTTATCCATAGCGGATATTGTCCAAATCCTCACGAAAAAGTTCATAGAAACAGCGGACCCCCTATTCCTCTTCTACGTTACGCCACTGTTCTATACAATGCTCACTTTGAGTGTTGAAAGTTCAATTTCCACAGCGGTTTAGTTTTACTTGTAGAAAATAAAATTGTTTTATCCGAGTGTCTAAGTTTATGAAACACCCTGTAGCTGTGTTCATACTCGGTAATTCATAACACTTCTTAAGACTGACTTGCATTAATGCACGAGCTAATGTTCCTAAGTGCATTTGCTTACAACATTCCGTTTGCTTAAAATTGTTAATGTTACTTGGAATGCGTTATGAAATGCATAGTCGTAATGTCATTAAGAAAAACTATGTTCATTCGAAGTTCAAAGTTGCAGTATCTCGTAACTATCTGCTTTTATAATTCAAATGCTGAATAAACGTTCCAACTCAATGTAGTGATGAAGTTCAGCTTCTGTTATAATGCTTGCGTATAAAGTTGGAATTAACCCGCACGGCCCTACTGCAATGCTATAATCATCTCCGCCTAAAGCTGGCCTCGCCATGTCGCTCTACTATGTCGTTCTGCGTTGAAATGCAGCTTGGAATAAAGTTCTCCAACTACTCGCAATGCTGTTTTAAAAACCCCGGCCTCCTATGCTTGTTTGCTGCGGATGTCCGTCCGGCTCCTTGACCTACTTGTCGTTCGCTGCTCGGAGAAGTAGAAACTGTCGCTTTCACTTTCCGTGACAGTTTTTGTTCGCTGCGCGACCTTGTACCATGCGCTAGGCGTGTGCTACTCAGCTCGACTCTCTTGCTTGGCTCACAGAGCTCCACTGACAGTCTCTGCACTGCCTTGACCCTTACCTGCTTGGCGCAGACACGTGACGCTCTCCCCACCACTGTGCTCTTGCGTCACAACCATAATCTCGAACCCCCATCATCTCGGCTATTAAGTTATAAAATAACTTAAGGGTTATCTGACTTCCTTCAAATAATTACCACATATAATGCATGTTATATCTCCTCTTCTAAGATGTTTAAATACCATGTTCCATATAGATCTTAATAAAACTTCATAATTCCATCCATAATTCCATCTGCTTGACTGCGGTCAGCGCCTTCTAAATCCTAGACCTACTACGTCATCCTGACATTCCTCTTGACTCGATCTGAGCGCTATCTTTTCTTAACTCTTCCAATAATCTCAACTACGGCTTAATGTCTGCTGGCGTAGCCGATAGCCTCAACTAGGCATCGGGTACATCTCTCCCGTACATCTCCCTTTTTTTCTTATCAGGATTGAGAAAAAAAATACACTCTCAGGCATTCTATATATAACACATGTACACGATAGCTCTACAATTCTCTTAATCAGCATGATGGTACTTTCTAATGCTAGCTGCATTAAAAGTTCCTACAACTTCATCAGTATCCATTCTGACAATCTTGTAGCTATTATTTCGGTACGTTTCTTCAATACGGAATGGACCAGCGTACAATGGCGCAAATTTATGGTAGATCTTCAGTTGAAGATTCGAAGTGACTGGCTTCCTAATCAGCACCTCGTCATTTTCTTGAAACGGCTCGTGGAACCTCTTTCCTGCCTGTCTCCTGGCTATCTTCTCCGCCTGTCTTCTGAGTCTCTCTCCTGCCATCTCGACTCGTCTTTCTTGTGTGGGTTGAGGATCTGCTGGTGCCCTCACGATTCGGTCCCATGGTCTATCCGGTTTCAATCGATGATGAAGCATGGACGGAATCTGTCCTGTGCTTTCATGTACTGTGGAATTCAAGCATTGACTAATGATGGGTATCACTTCCATTCATCTATGGTGCTGCCTTGACACATATAAGCGACAAATCTTACTGATTTCCGGCATAATTCTTTCGGCTGGATTTCCCTCTGGATACCGTACAGAATTAAACACATGCCTTATTCCTAAACGTTCCATAGCAGTAGAAAATTCCATACTGGTAAATTGTGATCCATGGTCACTCAACAAAACTTCAGGTTTCCCCATGCTCGGAATAACTGTTTTCTCTAATCTGTTGATCACGTACTAGGATGTAGCTTTCTGGATAGGGCATAGAGATACGTATTTAGAAAATACGTCTACTGTTACCAAATGAACTGATTTCCTTTCGTCGAACGAGGTATCGGACCCAAAATGTCCGTACCGAAAAGTTCTCTTGGCTTGCTGGGTAATATTGATCTAGGAACCTCTTTCATTAACTTAGATGAGTATTTACTTCGCCGACAACTGTCACAGGTCTTTATGACGTCGCGAATCGTTTGTCCCATTTGTCTCCAAACGAAGGTTTCTTGAGCGAGAGCCAAAGTCTTGTCTACACCTACATGAGCTGCAGTTCGGTGTATCATCCAAATAACTGGTTTGACAAGCTTGGCTGGGATCACTACTCTATGTTTAGTATGATCCTGGTCGATATATTGGCATATGACACCTCCCATAATATGGTATTTTCTAGCCTCTATCTCAGTTCTTTGAAAATCTGGATCAGCGTTGTCCATCCTACGTGTCAAAAAACGGTAAATTCTTCGCAAAGGTGCATATCTCTTCTGAGTTTGCGCTAACATCTTAAACTTTTCTAGAGTACCATTATCCTCTTGAAACAAATTTATATGGTTGACAATTACTTCCTCACAAGGGTTTCTGCTCAACACATCTGCTAACAGATTTAATTTCCCAGGTCTATGTACAACAGTTGGGTTAAATTGTTGTAAGAACAGAGCCCATCTGGTGATGAGGTCACTCGCTAAATCCGTCTTCATAATAAATTGGAGGGCTTTATGATCTGTGATCACTGTTATGTCATGTCCAAACAACACCTTCTTCCACGTCTTAAGAGCATGAACCACTGCTAATGCCTCTAACTCAGTTGCATAGTAATTCTTCTCACAATTCCTGAGCTTGCGACTGGTGAAAGCTAAATACCTATGTTTCTTGTCATCATCCAACTGATATAGGATCCCACTGATACCTATTTTGGATGCGTCTGTCTCCACAAAAAATCTTCTTGTAAAATCTGGGTACTCAAGCTTGATATTTTGGATCAACATTTTCTTAGCCGCTAAAAACGCTTGATTGCATTTATCGTCCCATTTCCATCGATTTCCCTTCCTTAGTAAATCCTGCAGAGGTGCCATCGTTTCAGTATATTCAGGACAATGTGTTGAAAAGAACTGACACATGCCTAAAAACTGCTCTACCTCTTTAATCTTTCGTGGGGTTGGAAACTCTGAAATTGCCATGATCTTCTTTGGATTGGGCCTATAACCATCTCCATCGATTCTATGTCCAAGACATTCAATTTCTTCATGAAAGAACTGACATTTATTGAAATTCACCTTGAAGTTCGTCCTCCTATGATCTTCAAAAAGCATTCGAAGGTGCCTGATATGTTCTTCCGCTGTCTCAGACGCTATAATCAGGTCATCAATATAGCTCACCACATGCTCCTTAACTGCATCTGACAAATTTTCATCTAGTGCTCGGATCATCACCGGACCACTATTTTTCACTCCAAAAGGTAACCTATTGAATACGTATGTTTTATGGTCAAACAAGAACCCGGTGTATTGTTTGCAGTCTTCTGCTAGCTCTACATGATAATAAGAACTAGTCAGATCGATAGTCGAAAAGAAACTCTTTCTTCTAAATCTGCGCAACAATTCACGAATAACAGGTGGCCTGTCGTGTTCAGGAAGAACTCTTTCATTAAGGGCTCTAGCATCTAGGCATATCCTCAGCTTACCATTAGGTTTCTTGACAACAGCTAAAGGATTCAAATAAGCAGTTGGCATCTTCTTAATTATTCCATCTTTCTCCATATCGCTTATCATTGTACTAACTTCCTCCTTCCATTTATCCGGAATGGGATATAAATTTTTATGGTATGGTTTGTCATCCATCAACTTGATGCTATAGGTAAAATTTTCTATGAGACCTGGTTTGTCATTGAATATGTCCTCATATTCTGAAATTGCTTCATCAAACTGTTCCTTAATTTCTGGATTTATTTTACTTGTCATGCTAGTTCTATCTTCTATAGGCCTTTCAACGCTGCATACTATCTCATCCAATATATTCTCTCTAAAGAATGTCATCTCGGATTTCTGATTTTCCATGACCCCTTCTGGAAAGTACAAGCGCCTACTCTGCATATCTATGATCAGGCCACTTTCACTTAAGAAATCTACTCCTAGGATCATGTCAAAATGTAGTTGACCCACTACTAGGAACATCTGTTCAAAACTTCTGGTTCCAATCCCAACATCTAAAAGTACCTGACTTTTACATTTCATACTCCTGTCTGGGATCACCCCTTGAATCTTGCTAACAACAGTTGGCAACATTGTAATTTCTCCTGACAATTTCAACTCATCCAGGCAACCTATGGATATCAAGCTCACCATAGCCCCCGTGTCTACAAGTGTCTTTATTTCCTTTCCCATGACTTCCACACTGATAACTGGCAATTCATGTCTGTTTCCTCGATGTACTATGTCTTCCTCCTCGATTAAATCCTCGTCCTTGACCTGATACGGTTCGACAATGATGATCGATTCCCAATGATAAGCATCTTTCTCTAAAGTTAATTTGACGGTTTTTTTCCTTCGCCACTCGTGCTTGCTCGATTGACATCTCTGACTGTCTCCTCTAGTGGCGCACTAGGCTGTCTATTTTCTTGCCTCGACCTCTCGTATTCACGATTATCCCGTCCTTCATTAGGATCGTTTCTTCGGCCATCCTGCCTGTCGTTCCGATTATACTGTTGACCTTGGCTCCAGTTATTTCTACCACGATATCTATTTTTGTATCGATTGCTATCTTGATATCTGGAATTCTGGTTATAATTTCTGTAGCGGCTGTCTCTTGCTTCCTGATCGTATGGCCTCTCATATGGTCCTCTATACCGATCATTTCCACGAACGTTACGGATGTTTCCTCGATTTCCTTCGTTCCTTCTGTTTTCCCAGGAATCTCATCAGTCCGTCTGAGCTGCGTTATCAACGACTACCGCATTCACCTCTTGCGTGTTTCTATTGTCGTTTCTTGCATTTCTAGGCGTAACTTGAGCGCTTGTGTAGTCTAATCGCCGTAAAATGTCGTCATAGTGCTCAAGTGTGTTTGCTCCCGACGCTATGAGTGATCGCTGTACCTCGATCGGTAACTGTCTCGCTATAGTTTGCAAAAGCTCTTCTTCAGGCAATGGAGGAATCAGAAACTGCAATTTAGCCAACTGTGACGTAAAATAATTGGCATAATGCGTCGGATGTGACGTAGAATAACGCTTCGAGTACATTTCTGCTCTCACGTTCAGTTGATCCTCTGCACTCCAAAATCTCCTTAAGAATGCCATTGCAAATTGCTCCATATTCGCAAAATTGCTTCTGAATGCTCTAAACCAAGTTAGCGCAGACCCGTCTAAGGCGCGTTTGACTATCCTTAGCTGTCTTTCCTTGGCTACTCTATGCTCCGCCATGTAGTCTCGAATATCTCGCAGAAATTCGACTGGTGTGTCCCCTGTATTTCCAGAAAACTTCCTCGGCTTGTCATCCAGATTTCTGATAATGGTAACTGGACCTGAGTATCGTTCACCTGTACCCAACGTACTCCTATTTGAACTCGGATTATCCTGAGGGGTTGAACTTGCCCTTTCGAATGTCACATTCGGTTGCGTTTGACGGTCTTCTCCCATGCTAACTTCTTGATTACTCATACTGCGGTCTATCGCTGTCTGATTTATCGATATTTCCCCTGATGTAATATTTGGACTGGTGAAACTGTTAATCATAGATTCTAGTTTAGTTATCCTATCTTCTGCCAGTTTCTCTACGGTCTTGACCTGAGTCTTCAAATCATCTAACGACGTAACATTCTGCGTTTTGTTACTCTCGTCTAAATCGTTTTTCAACTTGTCAATCTTGTCTTCGCATGTATTCTTTACTGACGCGACTTGTTCCTTTAACAGATCAACATCTGTCCTAAATAGAGTTGAATCTATCTTCATCGCTTCCTTGTTCTCCGTAAACCTTGCTTCTAAGTTCGCCATACCTGCGATTAATTTCTCATCTAATCCTGCACGTTTTTCTTTTGCTTCGGCATCGACCTCACTATACCGTTCTTCCACGATTGCACCGACTATATTTTTGAATAAAGCTAAGTTTTCATTAACCTTTTGCTCTATATCATCATCCATCTTCCTAATATCTTTCTGCAATTGATTCTCTAATGATTTTAAATTAGAATTAACCTCTCCTAATACATCCTCTTTAATGGTCCCAATTACTGACTTTAAATCTTTAATCTCATTACCTAGATTCATTTCTAGACCTTTGATTTTAGTCTCGAAAGATACTTCGGTAGACCACTCTTGAATTTTGCCTACATCTGCCACTAAACCATCGATGTCGAATCTCAACTTCGATACATCCGATTTAATGTCTTTCTGTATAGACATAACGTCTGTTCTTAAAGTAAGAATATTTTCTTCTCCCCTACTTTCTAATTCAATAATATTCTTTCTTAATATTTGAACATTTTCCTCTTCTTTCATATTTACTGCAATTTTATCTAATTGTAAAGTCTTAAGCATTTCATTATTCTTTAAAGTTAATCTATTCTCTAACCTAGTTAACTTGTTTTCTAACTCTGTGTTAGTTTCTTCACTACGAGCTTGTAATTTCTCTTCCATGATTTAAAATTATCCTCACTATTTGATTGTAATCTTTCTTCAAATGATTTAAAACTATCCTTCAAGTTAGCTTCACTGGCTTTTAAATGACTTTCAGTACTAGTCTGTAATCTAGTCTCCAATGACATCAACTCATCTTTACTATTTGACTGTAACCTAGTCTCTAATAACATCAACTCATCTTTGCTATTTGACTGTAATCTGGTCTCTAATGACTTTAAATTGTCTTCGCTATTTGACTGTAATCTAGTCTCTAATGACTTTAAATTATCCCCACTAGTTGACTGTAATAATTTTACATTAGCTTCGTTACTAATCTGTAATGATTTTAAATTTTCTTCAGTACTAGTCTGTAATGCTTGCACATTTTCTTTACATCTAGCTTCTAGCCTAGCTTCTGATTTATTTATCTGTTCTTTAACTTCCGTTTCCATTTTAGAAATAGTTTCTGCAATACCAGACGTACCACTCTGCAACTCTCCTAACACCTTAGCTAAATCTTCCGGCAACATAATTATATTTTCAATAGACGTTTTATTCAGAGACGTTAGACAACAACACATCACAATGTCTCAATTCCTGCATTCACTTGGGTATAGGAAAAATGACTTATAACTAACATGATATAATACTAATACGATTAACATGAACACTGGAATGGGCACACAAGTATATTGTCTGACTAAGTTTAATAAATTTTGTAACACAATTAAATGAACTTGAGATCAATCTCTCAGTAATCTAAATCTGATGTGATTCCTTAGAATAAACAAAATCGAAGCCCCACAGGTGGGTAAAGCCAATTCTCCCTCTCTCTCTCTGTACCCGTTCGTCCTGGGGATGCGATGACCCATCTGCTATTACATCGCATTCCTGGAGTTCCAGGACAGAGCGGAGTTAAATGAACCTCTAGTCAAATAAGGAATGTGTCGGAAATTCAGCTGAGTTATCGAAAAAGCAGTGGGTAACACGAGACAGAGTATCTCTAAGGTCGTTACGGGCTTAAGTTTAATTTTAAAAAATGCAAATATAAATGGGCGCCATCAACTGAATTCCTAGCAAACCACATCCTTCCCTGGTTAAGCCTTACTCAAGACAAGGAAAGAAAAAGGAAAATCACACCATCATCAGATCACAACTAAGATAAAAACAAATTTATTTCACTTTGATAGTCAGACAGACATTTTAAATATTCATCCTACCTGAGAGTATGGTCGAATGCCAACGTTAAATTGTCATTGTCCAAAAATCGAACCATCTCTTTTGTAATCAAAAATATTTCATCCACATAGAACAGAAAAATCTCTAAAGTTCTCTTGGGTTCTCAGGATCACTATAGCACTATGTCTTTCGTCACTGACATTTGTGATACCTGAGACCTAATTTCTCTTTAATTTAACATCATAAATGTGGATTTGAAAAAGTTATCAATCTGTCTAAACATACACATATTATAATCACATATTTTAAATATCACGCAATTTTATGGCTTGCATGGCATAATTTAAATGTTGAACATGTTAGTAAAATGCTCCTAAACATTGAATAATTAATTTACACTATTTACATTGTCATTAATACTTTCTTGTTTGTGAATTACAGAAAATTCACGGCTCATTGGTCATCATTATCATCATCATCAAAATTAAATATTTCTCACATTAATTCTCATCTCAAAATTCAACATATTCCTGTCAGAATCATCAACTCATCACCATTAAATCATTTAACTGAAAATTATTATCATCACTTCATTATGCTTTCTAATTATTCACACAATCTTATTTTATCATCTACTTCAGATTAAATCATCTTAAATCATCAATACAAATTGTTTAATTCCTCAACTCAAGTTGCAATTCCTCAAATTATATCTCAATTAAATTTATTTTAATTCCATATAAATTCATTAATCATCAGCTTCTTTAATTAATTATCACCTTTAATTCAGTTATTCATCATCTATCCAATCATCTATTAATTTATTTAAATCAGTTTATTCATCCAATCTTCAATTCATCCATTTATTTAATTCATTGATTTATTTCAAAATTTAATTTATCAACTTATTTAAATTTTACTCTTCTGGTTATTTAGATTCTTATTATTTCATCTAGTAATTCTGATTTTTATTTCATTAGGTCAGATCATTAATATGCTTAATTTTCAGATTATTATTTCATTAATTATTATTCTCAGAAAATCTTGTATTATCAACTTTATTTATTTGTTTAATTTCCTAACAAATTGTTTAATATGGGTTATAGAACGTTGTCTTACAGTTTTATTATTTCCAAGTTATATCTCGTATTTAATTTTTATGCCAAAAAATATTATTGCCTTCACGACATCACGTTGGATCTGACTATCCACAACGACATTATATATCCTCAATTCTTCAAATATCACATTTGAATACCACAATTATTCCACAAAACTCCATAAATATTCAGCACATACAGCATGAATCTCAACAATTACGCTAGACTGGTTTCGACAACCTCATGTCTGCCTTAAAATGCATTAGCAACATTGCAACTATCACTTGGCAACTTCCACAAAATACCTATCACAAACTTCACTAAACCATGTTGCATGATCTACAAAAAAATTATAACTGGCTTCAAATTATCAACGCACGCAATCTCCAATAACTGCAATTACTCTGATCACATCTAGACAACTTCTTAAACAATTGGAAAAATATTACCTTAGTAATTCAAGATCTGCTTTCAAATAGCATAAATTCTCTCACAATTCTCATAATTCACATCACAGAAAAACACCAATGTGCTATAATCTCTCATATCAAAATCTGCAATACTGATCTGCCTTAGAATAAATCTGACCATTAATGATTCATCTTACAAGATTCAATTACTTTAAATCCTTCTCAAAGGTATCAAACACAATTATAAAAATCATCAAAAGCATCAGCTATACCAGCTGTTGAACTGAAATTATTCTCAAAAGAGTATAGCAACTAAATATTGGATTGGCAAACAAGAATTACAAATGTAACCCTGATGACATTTATCTTTACTTTATTTAACAAAAGTTCGACTGATATGTGACTAGTAGTTCCTTGTTTGATTCGCTTACAATCTCATGTACACTCGGATGATAAAAATGAGTCCCTCAATGGCAAGTAAGATGAGTAACCACCGTACAATCGTATAAATACGAAAGACCTCGCCCCGTCGACTAACATGATAGTGCCCTGAACGAAGGGTAAGATGAGTAACCACCATACAATCGTATAAATACGAAAGACCCCATCTCGACGACTAAAATGAGTGAATGTACCAGATAGGAATCAACAAGTCTCTAGTTGTCATATAAAAGCGATATTCATTCACTAAAGTGAATAACATCTTAATATCTCCAAACAATCCAATGGAAAAAATCCCTACTGATGAATAATACACAATCGCTAGTATGCGATGAACTGATGAAGTAATTTAGATAATCAATTGCAGATCACGAGTTCGAAATACTCGTTACACAAAAAAAACTATTCATGAAAAATATCCTTACTGGAAAAACGTCTAAAAGACCAAACATCAGCTTAATAAAGCCAACCAATGGTGAGAATTTCGTATAATGATGCCTGCCATATCATATGGTCACGCCATATTCTAGCAAAATTCGAAGCATATAAAGTCAAAACCATGTCTAAAAAATCGTATCACTCCTATTAGAAAAATATACATGTGGGCCCAGTATTCATGAAAATAATCGTATCAGAAAGTTATAACTCTTACAGTACCTTCTCATAATCAGCTGTTATTAAATTTCAAAGATCGTCGATTTCCCTATGTAATGAATTTCTCGAAAGATCGGCGTGAATATCATTCCATCCATGCAATGATTGCCTTCAAAATTCCAAGTGAATCAGCTGGTGGACCTCCTTCTCGTCAGGAATCGAATCCATCGCTCTGTGGTGCCATCGCGTCTCTGTCTGCGTTTACTCCGACATGATGAACTTCTGGTTATCCATAGCGGATATTGTCCAAATCCTCACGAAAAAGTTCATAGAAACAGCGGACCCCCTATTCCTCTTCTACGTTACGCCACTGTTCTATACAATGCTCACTTTGAGTGTTGAAAGTTCAATTTCCACAGCGGTTTAGTTTTACTTGTAGAAAATAAAATTGTTTTATCAGAGTGTCTAAGTTTATGAAACACCCTGTAGCTGTGTTCATACTCGGTAATTCATAACACTTCTTAAGACTGACTTGCATTAATGCACGAGCTAATGTTCCTAAGTGCATTTGCTTACAACATTCCGTTTGCTTAAAATTGTTAATGTTACTTGGAATGCGTTATGAAATGCATAGTCGTAATGTCATTAAGAAAAACTATGTTCATTCGAAGTTCAAAGTTGCAGTATCTCGTAACTATCTGCTTTTATAATTCAAATGCTGAATAAACGTTCCAACTCAATGTAGTGATGAAGTTCAGCTTCTGTTATAATGCTTGCGTATAAAGTTGGAATTAACCCGCACGGCCCTACTGCAATGCTATAATCATCTCCGCCTAAAGCTGGCCTCGCCATGTCGCTCTACTATGTCGTTCTGCGTTGAAATGCAGCTTGGAATCAAGTTCTCCAACTACTCGCAATGCTGTTTTAAAAACCCCGGCCTCCTATGCTTGTTTGCTGCGGATGTCCGTCCAGCTCCCTGACCTCCTTGTCGTTCGCTGCTCGGAGAAGTTGAAACTGTCGCTTTCACTTTCCGTGACAGTTTCTGTTCGCTGCGCGACCTTGTACCATGCGCTAGGCGTGTGCTACTCAGCTCGACTCTCTTGCTTGGCTCACAGAGCTCCACTGACAGTCTCTGCACTGCCTTGACCCTTACCTGCTTGGCGCAGACACGTGACGCTCTCCCCACCACTGTGCTCTTGCGTCACAACCATAATCTCGAACCCCCATCATCTCGGCTATTAAGTTATAAAATAACTTAAGGGTTATCTGACTTCCTTCAAATAATTACCACATATAATGCATGTTATATCTCCTCTTCTAAGATGTTTAAATACCATGTTCCATATAGAACTTAATAAAGCTTCATAATTCCATCCATAATTCCATCTGCTTGACTGCGGTCAGCGCCTTCTAAATCCTAGACCTACTACGTCATCCTGACATTCCTCTTGACTCGATCTGAGCGCTATCTATTCTTAACTCTTCCAATAATCTCAACTACGGCTTAATGCCTGCTGGCGTAGCCGATAGCCTCAACTAGGTATCGGGTACAGTATATAAACTCTAATCCACTGGCATCTAATTTATTTCAGTTGTTTTCATAACCACAAGATGGCAACTGTGCAGAATTTTAAAATCTCGATTTTATTTCTTGTGTCCTAATCAAGCGATTGAAGTTTGAATACTTCACCTACACAATAATCTTCATGTAATAGTGCATAACTCTAGGACCTACATATATATAAATCCAACATGGCGACCATCCGAAATATTTAGACGGTTCTCAATATCTACGAATCCATTACAGCAATCCAACTTATTTTTTTATATTGATAGAGGCATAGAATATAAATAGGATCTATGAAAATAGGCTGTATAGTTCTTCACGGAACAACTTGTTTCATCTATACTCTGTCAAAATCAATAACTTGACATCGTGGGAATTTTGTAACTTTGTCTCTGTCTAATGGGTCAACTCTACTCATATCACAAGACTCTCAACCTCAAGCAATTACATCAATGTTCAAGACTGAAAAAGCTTTGAAACTATGCAAATTCTCAACCCGGAAATAGTTCACCATATTAATCAGTGACATTAAAAAAAACCTCTATCCACAACTTCAAAACTAAAAAGTGCATAGAGCCTAAAAATACTCTGGTTTGCCGTACAATCAGTTCCAGTGTTGGGTACCCATACACAAACAGTAAAAAAACTAATTTCCTTTCGTCCTCTCTTCCCCCTCTACTACTAGATTTAAATTAAGTATATGACATAATCATTGCTGTTTTCTTTTTGGTAGTAAATCTGAGGTTCTATCTATGAGATGTCCTCCCCATTTTTCAATTTGTAATTAACTGTCATTCCTGCAATAATTCAGTGGTATTTGTGAACAGCGTTCCTTGGTCCAAGTGATGGATAGTTGGAACTCTCTCGAAGATTAAATACTTTAAATTTATTGTAACTTTACAAGCTTCCAAGCTCACATCATTCTATTGCAGCCTAGGTCCAGTTTCATCCTTGCACCATCTGGGCCCAAGCTCATATCATCCTTGTGACGTCTAGGCCCTGTTGTAAGCCCTCTATTCCCATTTATTATTATTATTAACTTTATTGGCCACATTGGACCACTTGAGTCTTCCATGTACACTTTTTCATTGCAGGTTGTATTGTTTGATTCTTCTTATCTGCCCAGTACTTCTTCATTCGTTCTGATCGCAGTGTTCTTAATTCGTCCGAAATCTCTGCAGGCCGTGTGTGCATAATTTCTGCTGAAAATTTGTGATTTTTAAGATGGGTGGTAATTTTATTATTGTTCCCTGCATCTGTAATTTCGAGTCCAACCGTTTTGGGATCCTCTCGAATTTCTTTAATCCAATGCCCTCCAGTCTTCTTTCCCAGATTTCCCATCACCAGTTGTCGTAAAATCCTGTTTGCTGGTAATCGTACGATGTGAAAGAAATAAGAGATTCTTTTCTTCTTCGTCCTGCTGGTAACTGGGTCAATCTCTCGATAGACTGTTTCATTGGAGAGGATTCTCCAGACTCTTTGAACCTGGTACTTTTTATTTATGCAGGTTCTGATAATTCTTCTTTCAATATTGAGGAGCTGATCAGTTCTTCTTTCAATTTTAATTTGGAACAAGGTTTCGCAAGGATAAGTGGCTTCGGGCAAAGTTACAGTTTTGTAGTGTAGGATCTTAGTGCCTGTTGGCAAGCATTTTTTGTTATAAGTTGACCAGGTTAGAAATTGTGCTATTTTCATTTTGTTGGTTCTATTTATCCATGTTGTTTTTTCGCTTAAGTTATGCATAATGATTTCTCCGAGGTATTTAAATTGTAGAACTATGTTAATTTTTTGATCATTTATGATGACTTCCTTCTTGTCAAGATTTCATTGGCATGAGCTCAGTTTTCTCACAAGATATATGTAATCCTATTTTTAACGCATTTTTCTGGAGACTGGTGATCTGATCACTAACTCCTTCCATCTCAAGGGCTAAGAGAGCTAAACCCTAGGCAGAGTTTGTTTGGTTTTGCTCCAATTTTGATTTTAGGTGGGTTTTCTTTTTGCCAAATGTAATCGAGAGCCACATTGCAAAGTAGTGGGGATAATCCGTCACCTTGCCTAAGGCCTATTTTTATTGGAAAAACACTTCACATTTCTCCCCTGAACTTGACCTTTGAAACTGTGTTGGTTAAAGTTAGTACAATCATTTTTGTTAATATTTAGGATGAAGGCCATATGATCTGAGAATTTTTAAAAGAGTAGGTCTTTTTGATATCTATGAATGAAACAAACAGTTCTTTATTTCTGTATTTGTAATATTCCAATATTGGTTTCAGGCTGAGAATTTCAAATTTTAACGGCGATTCCTCTTGTTTCCAAGTTGTTGGGATTAGCAAATTTTCAACTATTTTAACTCTCGTAAATCTTCATTGTGACTGGGGAACGTTTACTTGTGATATTCTCACTTATAAAATCAATTCTATTCAATAATTGCAACTTTTCATTATTTGTCTTTAAGTCCATTTTTGTTCTGAGACCAACAAGTTGCTAGCAACAGCTACATTTTGCATTGTGGCAAAATGAGCAATCAAATTGCTTTAAAATGATATCAGTTGCATAGCTTTAAATGATTAGCCACGGCTGCCCCCTGCTCCGTATTTTATATCGTCCTTAGTCATTTAGAGATTGAGCGCTTATTCTCAATATTTACCCCACTAATTACTATTGTAGATATTCTAGTACTTGGTATTCACTTATGGCAGCAACTTGAGATGTGCCTCGTGACCTTTGGCAATTATTTATTTCGTTTGTTGTGCTCTTACCAAAACTTTCTAAGCTACTTTATATCAGGTTTATGATTTTTTACAGATCTCTTTAGATGAGTGTCGCTGGTATAGTTCGCTCAGCAAGTTTCCTACCTAGGGTCGTTCTCAAACTATGCATCGGGATTATTGTTTTTTCATAATCAAGACTGTGTCCGATCTCGCTAAATCTCTTAAAGCTTTTCTTGTGAGAGATTTAGCACAACAATCATTTTTCTTCATATAAGCTTTGAGTTTGATTATAAACCAATGCCAATGCTTGAATATGGCCACGGGCCACCCCCTCCATCAACCTTCTCTGCTTTGAGAAGTTTAGAGTCCCAACCAGGCTGTCGTTACATTATCTTGTAAATTACTCGAGTCGGAAATTTAGAAGCATGAATCATGAAATTCATTGCAATGACAATCTTCCCATCCGTCAGCTCCTACTTTGCTAGGTTTAGGCACAATGTTATACTTGATGAAAACAAACTTTTGTTACCCTCGATATGCCTGTCAAAAAATCCAACATAATTATAAGAGAAATAAACTGATGAGATTCTGTGCCCATATTCAACGTAGCAACTCAGGGATATCACCTATGCCAGAAATCGAATCCAACTTCCGAAGCGCCAGACAACAACGCTAACCGATACAGGATGAGCAAGTCTTTGCACATTTCTCTTTCAAACTTTGTTCCTTGGCTGTTTTACACCTCTTCATTACCTCAAATTCCAATAGCCTGTATTATGCTCTCTCCCTTACATTTCGTGCATTCTTTTTCTTCATTCTATCATCCATTAATTCTAATTCTAATATACCCTGAGTGACCGCCGATCCTGTCTACGCTTACCCCAAAGTATCCTCCTACAGATTGTGTTGTATTATTTTTACAAGTTCACATTGTAGTTTCTCCTTGTACCATATAAATCATAACGACTGGATTGCCGTCGGAGTTAATGTTGGCCCCAAAGTTTTTCTTTGCAATCAAAAGCCAAGTTTTGAAAAACAGCATGATCATAACGAAGTCAATTTAAGAGCTTGTTATCCCTCCAGATCCCGTCGGCAAGAACGTTACGGCTAGAGTTTCCCGTTGCTTGTAGCCTAGCAGCAGTGAGCAGATTAGATATTATTTGGCTATTGTTAAAAATGAGTACACCATCTGAGGGACAAGTAAAGCAAGGCTAAATCTGTACTGTTGCTCCCCTTTCGAATAAAGTATTAAGAACTAACCAATTACGTATCATGTCAAAGTTCTACTATTACCACACATACTTCATCACCAACGTTAGTAAAACCATATCGTATAGAAGCGAAAGTGACGTGACTTGTGCAGTTTGTATCGTCCAGCCGCTAGGAGGCTCTAGCGTCGGATGGCGCTGAGTGCGGACGGTATCAATACCAGCAGCTGAATGTTACTTTTAAGTTGTCAGCTTCCTCTGCGTAGTATTAGACAATATGATCCAACTATCAAGTTTTCCGCACTGAGTATATAAAACGATGACGTCCATTGAGTTAACTATGAAACGTAAGGTTACGTCATAGTTTCATATATAATAAGGAAATAAATAATTCTGACGGGGATCAAAATGTACCTGAATGTGTAAAAATCATAAGCTGCACAAATTCAGTACATATAATATAATGTAAACCTACCCATATAACTTATAGCTGTAAGTTGTCCGATACTTTGAACAGCTTACACAACCATTTTGCAAACTTTGACGACTGCTCTTTCCTTATTTATTTCGTACGATAGAAGAAGCGGCACTTGTCGAAATGAAAAACGAGATTTCGATTAAGGTCCAGTTTATGTTCCATGCAACGGCCCTAAAATAATCTCATAAATGCCGTCCCAACACTCAAAAAATATATCACCCCACCAACTTGAGAGGGAAGACAGTTACTTTTCAACGACTTGTTCGACCTGTAAAAGAATATTGAAGATACTGTCAGACGGGTGAGTTAGGTAATTAAGGGTATTTAATGAGCCAAAGTCCTTTATGTTCCCGAACTAACTGCCTATGTTTTGGTACAAGGTTTCGAAATATCTGCATGCCCACGTTATGAATTGGTGTGGCATACACAATGGCCTTTAAATGACTCCATAAGTAGAAGTGGGTTGAGATCGGGAGAACGAGCACGCCACGATGTCGGTCCCTGACGCCCTATACATTTGTTTGGACTTGAATAGTGACGAAGCGTACAAGTGTCCTGTGTGCCCTCCACACATGACCAACTAGCATCGACTGTGTTATGCACACCACAAACAAGGCACACACACCATATGTTTACCGGACATGTTTTGCTTGTCAGGTCCCACATATTTAGTTATACCCTGTATCTACTGAAATACACTGAATGAGTATGGTTAGCTTCTGGGCTGCTAAAATACTTAACATCACTATCAACTTATGTCAGACAATAACACACATAAATATGTTCAATGACATATATAAAAAGAGGATAACTTATTCAAAGCCAACAATTTTAGTTTGCATTCACTGCTGTCTACTTACTCATTTGGAGGATTGCTATTTGCATCACTCTCGTCATCATGGGTTTCTTCTTTGATAACCTAGCGACAAAAATGAATCATTAATTTCTGAGGCATTGTCTTTCGCTTCTACAAAATTAATAACAAATAATGTAACTTTACAGCACACCTCAACTTGAAGTGAGGATATATTAGATATTCCACTGACTGAAATTACTTTATTCTTTTAGTTAGTAAGTTATTGGGGTTTCAAGGGGCGGAACACCGAGGTAATACGCCCCTACTTTCTTATTCTCCAGCGTATCTTACAGCATTATACGAGTATTATCTTAAAAAAGCCAACATTCTTTATAGGTCTAGTAAATCTTAGAGTGATAGAAAATGTGGTGAACAGTGCAATAAACGAAGTAATAGGTTTAAGGGCTGAAGAAATTATATGTAATAAGCAATGCTTGGAGACAAAAGAATGCCTGGAGCAGTTCTGAGTGCAGTGACGTTGACTTACATTTCAATGTCTTTGCTCCAGCTCATTGCTTATTTCAAAAGCTATCGTAAATGTAGTCGCTATCATACGAAATGGCTTGAGGAAAGGAGCTGAGCTTATTTAAAATATCACAAAACTTCATGATCCAGGCCAAGTGGTCAGGGTACTTCCCCGCTCTGAAGATAACTGGGTTTGAAACCCACCGTCGCACACAGGGGCAAGAGTGCCTCAAATGCGGCATTAATTCAAAAACTGAAATTGGTCGTATGATATTTTTGGTATAGCAGAACACTAGAAGACTTGCTCGACCATGTTGAAACACGTTGTCACCTTGACCACATTGCGTCTTGCTTGGGTTAGCCCACATTGGTTGAGATATTGCAAAGCAGACAAGACGTGTTTCTTGCGAGTGATTTACAGTCCTTAGTTTCCGGTGAACATGAGTCGTGCTTTCGGAATTTTTTCTTTGATTCGCCAGGGAACCTTCGTGTTCAGGTGTGTTATGATATTTTGAGTTGTTTTATACAGTAGTAATATTTGTTTGTTAGAAGAAATCATTCTTAAAGGTCTTTAAATATACTGAGATATAAGAAGGCGAGGCAATCCGAGCGCGCATTGTTGATTTTCTCTAGTGGTTGTGGCCTCCATATTGTAGATTAGTTTAGTCTTCTGCTACGTTTTTCTAAATGACAATAAAATCAAGAACAGAGAAAATGGGAGGGCGTCAAATAAAATCTTGTCTGGGTCTACTGTATTTCAGGCACCAGGTCAAATAAAATGTTCATCACAAGGACAAAACTTCTGGAAATCATGAAAAATTTTGAGTTTATGCCTATAGCACGGCAAGATATTTCGCTGACAAATACCCATGGTGCAACATGTCTCCTACACTGCATAAATATTTGATACATTATACAGTATCGTCCACATTGCTTCTTATACGACAGTTACCAGAGAAAGCACAGGAAGCAGGTTATAAGGACTTCAAAAATTGCCGGGAAAATTATTCCAGAAAATGTAGTCGACAAAAAAAATAGCCGATATTTTAAATTACTTTTTGGTGAGTTCTGATCCACTTATCACCAGCAAGAGGAAACTTACAAAAATAAACCTTCAAGGCCTTCCGAAAGAAGCATTAGATTTATCAAAATCTCCATTCATATACACAATTAGTACCTGGAGTCGCAATGATGATGAGGATGATGATCATGTTGAAGGGAGTGATGGTAGTAATTGAGACAATTGTACTTTCACTAGTTCTGAGGATTCATCTGATTTAAGTTTTTTGCTGCATTTCCACAATAATTATATTGCTACATTTATAATTTGTACTATGTTTTACATCGATTATATTAATAAACAAATGTCAAATGAACTATATTTTCACTTTTCGTAAGACACAAACATGTCCTTCATATTGACGTATAACTTAGAAATCCTATTAAGTAAAATTAGAATTAATGCCACATTTGAGGCGGCCTTGTCACACTGTGCGTCGGCTTTATATGAAACGCTATAGTATTTATTCTCATTTGTAATTCAGGCCTTGGACACTTCTCACTATCTCCTCTCCAAATTTAATTCTGATTAAAAACTACATTTAGGAAATAAATTGGATTTAATCTAAAACACCAACGTACATATTGAGAAATATCACACAGGATGGATCAATGACGGCAAAGAACAGAAACATCAGAGAGTAGGCGCCAACAAACACAAACATGTTAACGTTTGCTGGGAGCGTCACTTCTACACAAGAATTTTGTTCTCATAAACTCCGGCTGTAAGAAAGAACTGTTGCCCCAACACTGTGGAAACGGGAATAATAAGGGTAGAAATACTTACACACATCTTAATCAGTTATAAGAAATGTAAAATACAGTAATAAAGATTTTTCAGTGTTAACAAACAAATAAAATTGAAGCTGATATGTATCAACGGTGAACATGAAAGACCTTGTACGCCACCTTTCTGCACCTATCCGTTCTCTTCCGTGTATTTGGGGCATAACTCCCAGCTTGAAGTGGATATACATTCCCTTTGAACCTCGTATTTATAAATCAATGTCCTCTGCTTAACCATACTTATCTCTGTAATCGGCAGGAACGTGTTGTGCCCCTTAGTCTATGATTTAAGTTCGAGGCCAAATACTTGACAATTTTTTTTTATTTTTTATTAGGCAACATTTGAATCAATATTATGCTCGACAACTAATTACATGAAGAAGTTTTAATTACAAGAAAAACTTTTCACTGCAAAAAGTGAGGTAGAATTTCACAAAACATGTTGACAAGGGAGACTGGAAAGATAGGTCACCTATACATAAGATGAAGGCCAGGACAGCAGAGTTGCGTACCGACCACTCCTTGGCAGGTGTCGATTCGGTGAATCCCCAGGCTACGGAATTCCATGGGGAGCGTCATAGAACAGCGAAGACACGCCCATTCATATGACGAATTAGAGAAATATACTGACTCTATGGAAAATATGGTACTTGAAGGGATTTATAAATATGCAGGCAAGAATTATGAAGTCATTTGTTCATGTAAAACACCATGTAAACAGAATATTTTATGTAGAACACAATATCAATGCGCGAGGAGAACAAACAACATTGGAGTGGCTAGGGAGTGTATAAATGGTGGAGTCCACAGTCACATGACCGGAGTGGCTAGGGAGTGTATAAATGGTGGAGCCCACAGTCACATGACCGGAGTGGCTAGGGAGTGTATAAATGGTGGAGCCCACAGTTTGTGTATCATATTAATTGGTCATGATAATTTAAAAAATATTACTATGAAACAAATTGTAATGTGTACAAATGTGAGCAAGACGTAAGACATCATGAAATGAGTGCTGACTTTATAACTATGAATTAGTCGTTATGGAAGGGGCTGTCCGTGGCCCGTCACCATAAACTACGGAGGGGGAAGAAAACATTATAAGTTGGCGATATTTCTTTGTCATTTCCTGTTTATGGAAGAGGATTTGTGAATGTAAATATAACATAGTCCAGTTAGGATACTTTTTGATATTTGTGATGGGCTGAAGTAGCGACTTGGAGGTGTCTTATTCAGTAGAAACATCGTATCACGAATAGTTAGAAGTAAGGAAAGGTACCCTTTAGATTGTAGGATGTTATTTATTTCTGGTCACCTGTTCATTAGATGAAGTGTATGTTGAAACATAACCATCTATATCGAGTTTGAAATCACGGATAGACGTCAGGATGGAGTGAGAATATAAGATTTCAAGACCAGTGATAGAATATGATTAATAATGTTGAGACTCCCAGGTCATTCACCCCGAGAAAGCCTTTGAATATACATCCAGGCGATGATCAGCGTTATTTATCACGTGTTGTTATTTGAAGTGGAATATTAGCGTTTCGAAAGGTAAGGTTTATAATGTGTGAGTAATACGCTTGCAATATGTGTGCGTTATGAATAATGTGCCATTTTAAATTAAGCCATGTGATAAGGGTATATCGACGAGTGGTGACAGGTGTAGCCACTTATCGCCCATAATTTGTGATAATCATCGAGGCATAATGATGTACTTCGAGGCAGGTAGACCTATAATATGTGAATATTCGACATTGGCCACTGAGAGAATCTATCTGCAACGCCATGGGAGCCAAATTGTTCATGTTGAGGTTCGAGTGAGTTGGCTATTCACTTAGATATACAAATGATATGCATAACCACATACAATGGGATTTTGATTGTTCAGCGGAGATGCATGTGATCTTCGAGCCTCAGCGAGAAATGAATCACACTTATCATCCTGAAGTGAACAGATGTGTTAATGATAGATATTGAGTTTGATATTTGAAGCTCACTGAGGCGTAAGTCCAATATTTGAGTGGTCGTTTACATCGGATCTGCTGACTGTTAGCAAGGGAAGTATTTTCCCCAATGTGTTTCCAGTTCAGATAAGATTTGTGGATTTGCAGTTTCGATTTTGATTTTTCAGTATAGTTCACTGGAAGGGATACTTTATTTGAAAAGGAATTAAGAATTGGTGAATTTTGTATTTATTTCGAGGTAGATCTTTCTGATTTATGTCTAGTATTCGACAGGAAAGTTATTTTAAAACACATTTATAGATTACGAGATCCTGGTTCATCAGTCTATCCACACATTCTGATTCCACCATTGTAGAGTGTAGGGTCACTGGTTCGAGTCGAGGCTCATGTAAATAATAAGAACACTCAAGTATTTCGAGTAAGATTTCTCATTTGTTTGATTTAGTGCCATGCCTTTCCCTACAGGTTTGCCGAAGTTTGATTTTGATCTCGCAGCATTTGTGCTAATACTAAGTGTGGGTGTGTAAAGTGCATTAAGTCAAGAAATGGTGTGAACTGAGTTAATACTGGCATCGAAGGGAGGAGGGCGATCTGCTTTCGTGAGTATAGCGCGTTTTGTCATATTGTGGACGATTACGAAGTTATTGAGTTGTGTATTACGTGTTATATTGACATTGGCCAGATTTCGGGTGTGCAAAAGTGCGTTATGTCCTTCCCGTCATGATTTAACACACCGAGAACTATTCAACACTTCATTATGTGCGTGCAAAGTGCGTTATTTCAGTTTGGTAGTGACTAAGCGCATTACACATTCGCGCTCCTCGTGAAGTTGCCCAACAATATTATTAATGAATTCTTACACCAAGCATCACTCATTATCACTGAGTGATTTTTATACTAAATTCCCGCCAACTGGAAGGTCACGTAGTCCATTGTCAATCGTCATTTCCCAGCTGTTCTACTTGTTAGCTAGTGGCATGTCCTGTTGCGGTACCGCGCAGTCAGCTGGCATTTGAGGGTGCGCAAATGCGAGGGAGCCGTGTCAGTACATTTACTGGCACGTTAAAGATCCCCTTCGGGGCAGAATTCCGGCACCCCGGCGTCTCTAAAAGCCAGGGTAGTTAAAAGGGACGTAAGTTAGTTAGTTAGTTAGTTATTGTTGTTTTAAGGGGAGGAACTACGAGGTCGTCTGCCCCTAAAAGGGACGTAAAACCAATAACATTATTGTTGCGGTACCTATTGCTTTGCTGACTGGAGATATTCACAGTGTATGTTATGAGCTTAGTTAAAAAGCATTATGTCTTCCAGAGTAGAAAATATTTGTTATTAGCTTTAATAAGCATTGATCATAAGTTCCTAGTCCTTGGCCATGCCAGTCAACACGAGACTTTGTAAATACTCTTGCAGTTATACTACTTCCGACACGAATGGTTCTATGGCTTCAAAACGTGGTTTTCAGGTCCATTTGTCTGTTATGTATACAAATCTGCACCATTTTACCAAACTAAACTGAAGTTCACGACCCGAGTTTTGTTTCTTGCTTCAGACAGGCATTTGGTGGTGCTCAAATGCGCGGGAGCCATGCCAGTAAATTTACTGGCACGTTTAAGATCCCCTTCGGAGCAAAATTCTGGCACCTGGTCGCGCGTCGTCTCTAAAAGCCACAGTAGTAAAAAGGGACATAAAACCAATAATATTATATATATATAATGCGTTTGGCCCTCTAAGGAGCACGTAGAACCATTAGTTAACATTGGTCTTCTTGTTCTTCTTATCTTCCCAAAACTTCCTCATCCTTTCGCTATGTGCCTGTCTTCTTTCTTGTGTCCATGCAGCTTTAAGTTTCAAATTCTGTCCCGTAGGGATCTTGGGTGGAAACTTATATGAATTTACTTTTTGTCTATATGCAGTCCGCGTCGTTGTCAGTGGGTCAATATTGATTTCAGTGAGGTCCTTTTGGGTGTCTGCTAGCCAGCGTACTTTGGTTTGTCGGTTTCCATTGACTATGAGGAAGATTTTCTTGGTCAGTCGGGAGTTGTCCATTCGAGCTATATGTCCGTAGAATTTCATGCGTCTTTTACGTGCGAGTGAGGCGAATCGTTCAGTCCGTGAATACAGTTCGTCTGAGCTTTTCCTCATCCAGATACCGTCCTGAAGCTTTGGTCCAAAGATTTTTCTCAGTATTTGTCGTTCTATCTTCTCAATGTATTTGATGTTGATGGTTAACGATGGCGTCTCAATCGCATAGAGTGTCTCTGGAAGGATGACTGTGTGGTAGTGATGGAGTTTGGCTTTGATGGAAAGTGATTTCTTGTTGTAAATATTCCAAGTGATTGTGTAAGCTTTGCGTAATTTTTCTGCACGTGTTTTGTTAGCCAATCTTTCGTTACCAGTGTTCCCGATAATTTCACCTAGGTACTTGAAGTGCTTAACTTGTGTGATGTCGCCATATTTGGTTGTAATTGATGCCAGGTTTGTGCTCTTGGAATTCATGTACTGTGTTTTCTCGTAAGAGATATGGAGGCCGGTTCTGATTGATATCTCATGAAGCTTCTCGATGGCATGTCTGGCTTCTTCTGGAGTCCGGGTAATTATTGCTAGGTCGTCAGCAAAGGCGAAGCATTTTATGTTGATTCGTTGTTCTTTTGTTCCCATACTTATTCCAGGTATTTCTTTCTCCCATGTTCTGATGATCTTATCTAGTACCAGGTTGAATAGGAGTGGGGACAACCCATCACCCTGTCTTACGCCTGTTCTAATGAGAAAAGGTTCGGACACTTCACCCATAAATTTAACTTTAGAAGTTGTATCTGTCAAGGTCTGTTGGATTAATGTAGTTGTTTTGTTGTCCACACCATATTCACGAAGTATATTAAACAGAGTTGCGCGGTCGATTGAATCATATGCTTTCTTAAAATCTACGAAGGTGACAACTGTGCGATTCGACTGGCGATGTTGGAGTACCATCTTGAGGTTCCAGATCTGTTCTGCACACGATCGACGCGGTCGAAATCCCGCCTGATAATCACCGATCATGTGCTCTGTCTGTTGCTCCAATCTGGTGAGGAGGGCACGTGAGAATACCTTGTAGGCGATTGGCAGGAGTGAAATGCCTCGGTAATTATTCGGATCTGTCTTGTCGCCCTTTTTGTGTAGTGGGTGAATCAAAGCAGTTTTCCAATCAACCGGTATGGTGTCAGTCTCCCATATATTAGCAATGAAGTTTTGTAGTCTTTCAGTCAAGAGTTCACCTCCAATCTTGAGCACTTCGGCGATTACACCGTCTTCTCCTGGTGCCTTGTTGTTTTTGAGATGTAATATGATGTTTTGTATCTCATCATATGTTGGTGGTACTGAGTCCTGGTTTGGGGCAGTAAAGTGGAGTTGGAGATTCTCCGCAGGTGGTTCACAATTGTGAAGCTCCTCGAAGAACTGTTTCAGGATATCACAACTGGCCTTTGTGTTTGTCTCAAGTGTGCCATCAGGGCGGCGAAAACAAAGACTGGGCGGCTTGTAGTTCGTCAGTTCTTCCCTAAATGTCCTGTGGAAATTTCGTGTGTTGTTCCTCTTAAAGTCATTATCGATTTCTTCCAATCGTTTGAGGTGGTACATGCGTTTAACTCGTCTGATTGTTTTGGATGTTTGCTTCTGCGTTTCTAAAAAGTTCTGCCAATGTTCTGGTGTTCGGTTGCTATTCCATGTCTTCCAGGCTCGGATTCGGGACTCTAGGGCTTTATCACAGTCTATGCTCCACCATCTGTGTTTTCGTTTCCTTGGTGGTTTGCCGAGTTTTCTTGTTGATTCTTGGATGGCCTTGAGAAGTTCATCCCATGTTTCCGTGTTAGTCTGTAATGATTGTTTCTTGCGTTACGAGGCTTACAATGAGCCTAGATTGGTCCTTCTACTACAAATCCGATCCTTCGTCTATGTGCCAAACGGCCTAAATCCAGGAAATGGATAGGGGTGTCCGGATTTCATGTACACAGTGTTATCTGCTACGTTTCGAACGGTAAGTGTGTAAAGTTTGGTTCAGTTCGGTGAAACGGTGTAGATTAGTGCCAAGGGGCCTAAATGCAGGGAATGGAGAGGTCTGTTTGAAATGTCACGTGGATAGTGTTACCCGCAGGATTGTAAAGGATAACTAGGTAAAATCTGGTTCACATCGGTGAAACAGTGTAGATTTGAATAAATAACAGACAGACAGACAAACCAACTTGGAGCTTTATATTAGCCTACTTGGGCGAGATGTGGGTGTGCAAAGTGAGTTAAGTCATAATTTATGAGACACCTCGTGTTGTTTGGCTCCTTAACTACGTGAATTTACATGGAATTTATTATGACGAGTTATCCCATTGTTGTGAACAGTATTAGGCTCCTGAAGACATAACTCAAATTACTTATGTTCCACAACCCAATTTTGGGTTTTGAATTGAAAATTAAAACTTGATTTTTTTGAAAACTAGTGAATTATGACATAACGGAGGTTACACACCCACCCGTTAATTATGGTGGTTACTCGTCATAATTTGATATTTGAGATTATTTCACGGTACAGTAAATAATATGATGTTCTTCTGATTCTCCCACTTATAAATAAATAACAGTCGCCACCGATCATTTCTCATGTATTGTAGTAGTGAGGAGAGGATCTGAAGGAATATTTATCACATTTCCTCCCCCATATCATCTGAAATACATTTTCGTGGAAGTACATTTCATGTGTCAAAATTATTATTATCTTTATTATTAAGCCAGCAGAAGGCAACCTTCTAAACGGCTTGTACCTTCTATACCAAACCCAACCTAATAACAGTCACCAGTACGGTCTGAATACACAATTTTGTATTCCCTTAATTGCAATGCAGAGAGAGAGAGATGGCGATCAGGTGATGTCCCTTATAAGAAGCAACAATTACTTCTTACCTCTTTCAAATCTCCTTCACTCGCTACAGGAGGAATTTCTATTTCTTCCCTTCTTGGAACAAGCTCTGGTATCGAAAACTCTTCTATCTTAATATCCTCAGTCAGATCAGTATCATCCTGCAGAGAAATTACTTGTTTTACAAACACGTTCCTTACAAAGGTGGAAATAAATCATACAGAGTGTTCCATCATTTTGAATACCATCCAAACACAATGTGACATACAAGGCTTAGATAAGAAATATGAGACTTCACTGACTGAGAGACGACTTTCTGAGAGAACATATGAGCTGTCAACAATACGACAACCCAGTCGAGATCATGTTTATTCTTGTACATATTATTTTCCCTGAATGAAATTCGTTTCTTGTACAGCCTAGGAAGGAATTTCAGACGCGACGTTTTGTAGGATACTTTGTACAGGATTTGGCTAGTGGGATTCAATTTAATTAATATAAATGGTGGATGTTGTTCCATCGGAACTTATTATTTTTATTCTGGTTTCTTTGTCAGATGCTACTGATCGTTGTGGAGCGACAGCGCATTAGCCATCTACTGCCGAAGATAGGAGCAATGTAACTCGATCTGATGAATAATTGACATTTATATTTGCGTTGGAACTATTAGTGTACCATTTATTAGCTTGTAATTTAATGACGTTTCGGAATATAGGACTTCTGAAGGTGATATTCGGACAGTTATGTAAGATGAAATTTATTTTCAGGAGTGTTTATTTTCTAGTTAGCTTGTGGACTAACCAACAATAAAGAGTAAGCGAGGAATCTTTGGTGAATAAATAACTCAAGGACACGAGATTTTATCCTAAAATGTGCGGTTATTTGTAGTGGATTTAGAACCTTCTCTTCATTAATTAGCAAGTGCTTGGACTAGCTTCATAACCACACTCAAAACCTGAGAGTAACGGTCTCGTGTGGGACCAGCTCAAATCCATGTGAGATGCTGGTGAAGGGATCTCACGAGAGTTGATTTGGCTTTTGATTCAGAGGTATCTCAGATCAATATGGGCACAACATAATCATTAAGCGCGCTTATATCTGAATTCTACGTCAGACCATGTAACATCAAATTATGCGCAGAGATTGCGAGCTGAGCTATTACATGGAGAAAGATGCTTGACAGGGCTGTAGAAGGATCGAGTGAGCTGTGAACTTCATCATACTCAAGAGATGGAAACAAATATTTAAATAACAGTAGACACAAACAACACAATAACCTGAGTTGGAAATTTACTGCATGATATTAGACATTATTCTATGTGGGAATAATACACATGGTGGTGATAATTGTTCCTTTAAGGGGCCTAACATCTAGGTTATCGGCGCCAGTAACAAATATTTGGAATGATGTAGAAGGACATGGTGAAGGAGCAACCTGACTGGTCGCACAAGGAAGAAGCCGAAAACGCTTTCTTATTACTGTACAGTACTTGTCGAACGCTAAACAGCGTGAGTGCGGAGATTTGTGCATTGGAACGCGTGGTACTGAAAGCTGTAAACATTAATGAAATCATCTATAATACGGTCGAGAACATGTATTTGCCAGTGCGGAATACGCTAGTAACGCGTCGAATATTTCACACACTTTATGGTGAATTAATGAAACACTAGCGAACTGTTAAAGCATGGTCATTCGTCGTGCTGTGTGAAATCATGCTGCAAATTGCAAAGTTTAATATCAGAGCTTAAGAGGAGAAATGCTATTCTATAAACTGTGTGCAGTGTAACTGCGTTATTGAAGGCCATAGCGGTAAGATTGCAGTAATAAAATCAGCTAATAGTTGACGAGGAGGATGCAGCTGTGTTGTGTAAGAATATTAACAAGTGCAATAGGAAAGAAATCAGTCTCAGATTCAGAGCAGTGCACTTATTTAACACATTAAATGAAGTGTAGAAGCAGTGCATCATGGATAGAACATTTGTGATACCACTGGTTCTAAATCACGTCGTAGCAAATAAAAACCATTCACCTTGCGAGAAAACGTGTCTTAATGATCACCACCCTTTTAGTTACTTTATATGACAAGTGCAATATATAAGAATCTCATATTCCAGGCAGTTGAGGTAAGCAATTACACCAATACACCATGAAGGTTAGGAAGAGGTCTGACCCCTTACGAAATTAGGGATATTTATCAGGTAGTAAAGAGAACACTATCAATTAAAGTGAGAAAAATGATGATAATGGTACCTCTAAATTTCGGTATCAGAATTGAGAGAGAGCTGAACAAGGGGTGGTCCAGAGAAGAAATGGAAAAGTGGATCCCGACACAAGTAAACAGAAAAATTAACGGTCTCTACTCAAGTGATGTGGGTCTCAAGCAACTTCCTATTAATGTCGTCGTGGAAAGTTGACACTCGGATTATTGTATGCACTTTAGCTGTTAGTTAGTTATGGAGGTTTTAATGGGCGGAACTACGACGTCATCTTCCCCCACTTAAGCTGTCTTAAACAAGAATTTATACACATTTTTCTAGAGAACATGGCACTCTACAAACTGGTCTTGTACATCAAGAGTTGACAAATGAACTAACAGAGGCAAAGTATATTAGTCGTGTAATTGCTTAACACAATTGCCTGAATGTCTGATTTTGTGTTTGCCCCGTGGCAGTCACGTTTTCAAGAAAATGAATAATAAAGATATGGTGAAGATTATTCATTAATTCAGAATGAAAGTAGATCGCGGCTCATACACTTGCATCAGACATGAATGTGACGTTTACATACCTTGTGACCTTGTTTCATCTTGTGGGCGATATTACGTATTGAAATCAGGAACCCTGGTCACTTCTGCACCTCATATTTGTGCTAAAGTACTTAAACATGTGTTATTTATTGCTCTTTTAAAAACGGCTGCCATCTTCCGACAGCGCATGCATCTCCTTCAACTGTCAACAAGGCCTAGCGGCACATACCGCTGGGGCAAAAATTGTTGCCAACATGTGGGATACAAAATCACTGTTGAAAAAGGAAAGTGGGATACATAATAGCTTTTAATAAAAAATATAGGAACGCCTTAGGCTGTAATCATTATCAAAAACCATTGGATTGGATGAAACGACGGTTAAAATGGTCAGGTGTTGGTGCGGCATAGTACCGTAAGGGCAAGGTTGGCAGTACTGTTTTGATGATGATTGATGTGAAAAATGGCGGCCAAAGCTGGAATTTTGCTTATATAAGTTGTAATCCTACTTGGGATGGCTGGGTGGGTCACAGACAGCCGAGGAGGAAACATCTATTTAAACTTCATGCCCTGATTTATTTCTCGTCATTTGATAAGGCGTTTGGCATATTCATGTACTATAGAGGATGTTATCACTTGTTCTACTTTCGTTCAGGGCTACCATATTGCAAGAGAAATAACGCAGAACCGATAATTACCTGAAGTTCATGTTCCTCCTTAACTGGTATTCTTTCATCGTCAAATATATCAGCAGCCTCGTCTTTCAAGTTATCCGAGGGCAACAGGACAGTTGTCTCCTGCGAAGTAGCACAAGTATGACCCAATCAAAAATATGCACACACAATATGAGTACTAAGTTACGTTACTAAACGTTAGCGTGCCATTTATCATTGAGTAGTGTATTAAGTCACTAAACCTCACTTGTCATGCACATCACTAAGAATGCAATGTTACAACATATACGAATCAAAATGCAACTCACAATGTTAGAGACTTCAACTGTATGTGTCAACCAGTCGGGCTCGCTTTTAATAAATAGCTGTTCCTCCATTGTGTTCGGGAAACTAGAACACAAGAAACGCACTGAAGAATTAATTTAAGACCTTACTTATACCAGTAGGCTACGCCAAAAATCATTCTCATATACAGTAAATCAGATGAGGAAGTGCTCAGTGATAAGGAGCGGTTATATGTTTGTCAACAACAGTAAAACAAATACGACCATGACGCTGGTCGAATAAGTTGTTATCATTGCGATTGAATTGATAAAATGAATAAGTAATTGCAGCTGCTAATAGAGCAGGGAAATAAAAAATCCTACATTCGGTTTCCTTATTCCTATGTACCCACAAACTTGATTAGCGGTGAGTAGATTAAATATTATTCGGTCAGACAATAAAGTACTCACGGTTAAACTCTATCAATACGCTTAATTGGGCACGTAAAATTGAACTTCGTACACTGTACAGGTATTGTAAATCGCCACTACTAGCGTACAGCCATTCGGAATCCACAAATTACCAAGATCTCATTGTGTTGCAAACCATGCAGTTCAAACAAGAATCCTCAACGATTCCAACTGACATGAGGGTAACTTGTATATTGTCATAAGGCAGTTCCTAGTTAAATAGCCACACCTCTGTATCTTCAACAATTACATATTGTGAATTGACTGTCACTGAAAATCTGCACTGGGCCCTTAAGTATTACCTCCGCTGTAAACCATGTCATTATAACACAAGATTTGTCATGTCTCCCAAATATAATATTTGAGGCACAAAATTCGAATTAAAATGCTCGTTATATTGCAAGCTTCCTTAAAATGAGCCTTCAGTTCAGTAGCACTAGAAAAGGTTATCATGAATCGTAAAATGTATGTCAATTGTTGCAAAATAAACTGGCTAAAAGTAAAGGAAATTCAGCTGTAAACGTCACGGTGTTGTACCATATATGTACAGGCGAAATCTAGTAAAGACTTCAAGAATTAGAGTATCACTCTGCCCTGTGTACTTGAGTGAATGTGTCTGATAACTTGTATTATTATGATTGGTATATAACTGTGGATGTGGAAGGGGACAGCCGTGGCTTAAGCTAGGAACCATCCGCCAGGAGTAGAAGAGGGAAACCATTTTCGAGGTATCTAAGGTGGGAATCGAACCCTGCTCAGATGCAGTGGCGGCCAGTGGTTCATAAGGTGGTGGTTCACAAAAATATAATATGATCACTGATATAAGACTATTCCAAAAATCACTAAGATACTCAAATATAGAAAATAAAGAAAAGCAGAAATTTGAACATATGTTTGCTTATTCGTACTCTTCTATATGAATATTATGGTACATAACTTGTTTCATATGTTATGCCAGACGACACAAATTGTGATTTTTTAATTTCTTTTGCAGTTTCCCCGTGACAGACTTCAAGCACGCCCTGTAGAATTCCATTTTGAATTGCTTTTAGGTGCCCATGAACAGTCAGATGAGTTTCATAGCAATATCTAATTCTGCACTTACATTGATTGCTTGGTCTCTCAAACTCGTCTAGCTCACGCAATGTCAACTGAATGAATCACAAAATCTAATAGTAAATTAAATGTTCGAAACGTATCTATTGTGGGCTACCCTTTGATTGCGAGTTTCGGTCTCCTGTGCCCATCTGCTGTGCTATATTAGTATTGGCAAACGGGCACAAGCTCAAGGTTCTCTTCGTATGCAATTTTGATGACGCATGCTTTTCAGCTCGGTCCTGACGATGTTTCCCCGGAGGTTCGGGTTGGATTCCCAGCTCTGCCAAGGAACGGTAATTCAGGTGGAAGGGCTGGAACGGACCACAGTCAGCCTTGAGATGCAAAACTGAGGAGGTTCGGGTTGGATTCCCAGCTCTGCCAAGGAACGGTAATTCTGGTGGAAGGGCTGGAACGGAGCACAGTCAGCCTTGAGATGCAAAACTGAGGAGGTTCGGGTTGGATTCCCAGCTCTGCCAAGGAACGGTAATTCTGGTGGAAGGGCACAGTCAGCCTTGAGATGCAAAACTGAGGAGAAAAGGGTTCGATTTCCACATCAGCCGTCCTGTGGCTTCTAACTTCTACTTCAAAATAATTGTATGGTTCCGAACTTAAGGCCACATCCGCCTCCTTCCGAATCCTATCCTCAATTTACTCATACACACACACACTTGTAGTCAACAGGCTGCGTGGCTCAGCGGTAATGTTCTCGCTTGCTGATCCCAAAATATCGGGATCGAATTCCGGCTCAGTCAGCTGGTACTTGAGGGTACCGGAATTTCGATTCGAAGGGGATCTTTAAGGTGCCAGTAAATCTTCTGACACGACTCCCTCGCATTTGCGCACCCTCAAATGCCAACTGATTGCGCCAAGATTCGATCCTTCAACCTTGAGCAGGTGAGAACGTTACCGCTGCACCACGCAGCCAGTTAATGTTGAACTAAATACGCTTTAAAGGATGCGGATATCGAAAAGACAATAAAATGACAACGGGGAAATACACTACAAACTGAAGAGTAGAACACCTCCAAAATGCAGATGCCAGATCTGAGCAATAACAGTATTTTAAAATTGAAACTATCAGCAGGCTAAGAGTCATGTTGGTAGTACTGACGTATTTTAGTTTCTCCAAATTAATCTAGAATGCCAGGTACTATACGTGTGCAAATTTTAAAGCTGTTGGCTTACATACTTTCTGATATATTGGTATTAGGATAAAAGAATTGAGAAATCATTTATTGACAGTTGGCAGCCCTGATGGCTCTTAACAATATACCTCCGTCATATCTGTTTATGTACACATATTACAAACAAAATTTGGTTGAAATACAATTGATACAAGATATAAGCATTTAAAATTGGAGTTATCAGCAGGCTTAGAATCATTTTGGCAACACTGCCTCCTGGAAATGAAACTGAAATATTATTATCTATAAGTGTGCCTATTTGGAAATAGTTCCCATGCATACCTTCCAAGATATCCAACATGGAGCTCAAATTTCAATTGCGGTTTTTCAGCAGTTGGCAGCACTGACTTATTTTTCAACTATGGTCTTGAGATATTCAGGTATAGATCTTTACTCATATCAAATTGTGATTCGATTGCTGCAGCCGTTTAGGAGTTGATAGGTGGGGGGCACAGATAGACAGACAGACAGAAGGACAGAAATTTGCCCGGATCGATCTCATAAGTCTATTTTTTCAAAATGTGAAAAGTGGGCTAAAAATCTATAAGGCATGAGTAGGCTATAGCAATTTTGAAATTTGGAGAAAAGATAACATCTATTAATATCTACCTGCAGAAATACCTGACTTAGCAAGATTATAATTATTATATTTGCAAGTATTTACACAATCCAAAATTTATATGCGCAATATCGTCTAACGGCAACCATTGGAAAGAATACCGACGGAACAAAATCGTCTACCATGTTTGATACCAGTAGCATATCCATGTTGTCAAGCGTTATCGCACTGATCTACAACAAAATGTACTTAGAAGTACCTGGCTCATAGACACACGTCCTCTCCGGTTGAAAAAGATATTTCTTAACCCTTATCTGGGTCTGATGAACCCAGTTGCCGTTACTTTTGACTAATGGCATTATGGAATCTTTCGCCATTCAAGGACAGAAAATCCATTAATTTGTTCATTTTTATGCGTTAAACAATGCCAAAAATGATTTTGTAATTTGAGCCCTCAGATAGGCCTGCGATTCAAAGTACAAATTTCGGTCTCGTGTAATGTACTTAACCGTTTGACCCTTTATGGTTGGGCAATATACAACCGGCTTTTTGTAAGCATAATGCATGATTAATATAGGATTCAAAGGGCCTCAAATTAGCAGTAATGTTTAAGTTGTTAGTATCGACAGAGCGACTTCGGTTATCCTCGCCTATGTTATGCAGGATGAGACAATTTAAGTTTAAGTGTTTCTCCGACAGATGTTTTTGAGTTGCAACTTCGAAAATTGTAGAGCTTGACTTTTAGAATTATTAATGCCAGATACTTCTATCTTCTTCTTCTTCTCCTTCTACTTCCTAGCACTGTCCCGCTGGTGCAGGGTCCGCTTTTTTGGACATTGACTTCCATTTTGTCCCGTTTCGTGCGTCAACTGGATTTAGGCCGGTAATTTTTAAGTCACCATTTGTAGTGTCTTGCCAATGCTGCTTCGGTCGTCCTCTGGGGCGTAGGCCTTCAATCTCAAAATGAAGGACAGAGTTAGCAACAGTATCAGGCGCTGCACGCAGGGCATGGCCATACCATCGGAGCCGTTTCTCTCTCATTTTATCCACAATTGGGGCGACACCCATTTGCTCCCGAATTGTGTAGTTTCTGACATGGTCAATAAGGGAGATGCGCATTGTCCAAAGAAGCATTCTCATTTCCATGGCGTGCAGGCGACGTTCTGAAATTTTGTTGAATGGTCGACATTCAACGCCATACAGTGCAACTGGCCGTACCACTGTCCGATATATCTTGGATTTGAGACGAAGTGGCATTTTCTTGTCGCAAAGCACAGCCGTGACCTCCTTCCACCGCAACCAGGTTGCACTTACCCTGGCTCTTACTTCATCATTGAAGTTGCCATCACTCTGAAGACGAGATCCAAGGTACCTGAAGCATTCTGCCTTGACTAGATTTTGTCCAGCGACTTGAATGGTACCGTCGCTTGGGTTTAACTCCAGATAATTCTGTGGAGGTAGGTATTACGGGAGGACCAAGATTCTTTTAACGACGCTGACATCAAGTCGTGTGTGGCGGCGGATTCCAGAAGACCACTGGCTCGAATCCAATTACCAAACATATCTTGAAGTCCCACTTGAACTGTGGATAAAAGTACATGGGCACTTTGTTTTGATTTGGAAGGTGAAGTGGCTGATGACTTCAGATTCTCGTGACGAAGTAGCTAAGTGTGATGTGGCTTTTGGCAATGGAAACAAAATCTAGTGGATTGGCAATTAGACGCAGAAAGTTTTGACGAAATACAATTAAAACGATGATGTTGTGCAATGAGCTTTCTCGTATCGTCGATATTGAATGCTCGAAAAGAATACAAAGCGTGGATTTTCAGACAAAGTAGACATTTCGGAAAATTATTGGGCATTTTGTGTAATTCGCCTTCACTATTTAGTGCAGCGGGGCTGGTTTGTCGTTTTTCTGAAGACCTGAGCCTGTAGCCACTCGATGGAGCGCTGGATCTAGGAGCGAAAGAAACATGACAAGAGCCCACTGATGAGCCAGCTTGGTGTTCCTAGGCCAAAACCCACACATGACACGGCATAGAAATAGAAAAATTTTTGAGTTTTAAGAAGATTCTAACATGGAACGCAAGGTCATCCTAGGAGTCACGTACCGTGCACGTGACCCTCGTGCTTAAGGGAGTGAAAGAGCAGACAGAGAGGTCTCGGACTGTTGTGGCCGGCATACTGGCGAAGTCTACTACCGAGGCTTCCTTCCAGGCTCATAGTGCCCCTTCCCCTTAACGAGGCTTCATACGGAGCTCTTCGTGCCCCCACCACAAGCCGAATCGAGCCAAGGGTTCTTTCGGGACACTTCGTGCTCCCTCCTCCACAAGCTGAGTCGTGCTGAGGCTTTTTCTGGGGCTGTTCGTGCCGAGCTTTGGCAAGATGAGCGGAGGAGAGATGAGGGCTCAATCTATCGGAAGAAAAGGGAAGGTACATTGACTGTTGCCAACCCATGCTGAGCTGTCGGTTGAGGGATTCAACCTCTCTCTTCCTTTGGAGAAAATTCGAACTTAATTCCAACGCCTTAGACTGCTCGGCCAATCCGACAAGGAATGTAGAGGCTTATACACACATCAAAAAAAGTTTTGCATCACCTCGGTTCCCAGATCTCCGGCATATAGACGTTGACTGTGTATATTGTATCAAAGATACAGTCCCTTTGACTGTTCATAGATGTCACTAAAACTGCTCAAAGATGTAAACAACCATGCATGAGCAGGGCCTATTAGACGGAGGGGGTACGACAGCCGATCAGTTCCAGTCATTCCACCAGGACGAAGGTACGCTGCTCATGTTGTCTGTAGTTCTACCATGCCTAGAAGGTCAATACCGCAGTTCGATCGCGTCCGCATTGTTACTTTGTGTCAAGAAGGGCTCTCAACAAGGGAAGTTTCCAGGCGTCTCAGAGTGAACCAAAGCGATGTTGTTCGGACATGGAGGAGGTACAGAGATACAGGAACTGTCGATGACAGGCCTCGCTCAGGCCGCCCAAGGGCTACTACTGTAGTGGATGACCGCTACTTACGGATTGCCGCTCGGAGGAACCCTGACAGCAATGCCACCATGTTGAATAATGCGTTTCGTTCAGCCACAGGACGTCGTGTTTCAACTCAAACTGTGCGCAATAGGCTGCATGATGCGCAACTTCACTCCCGACGTCCATGGCGAGGTCCAGCTTTGCAACCCCGACACCATGCAGCGCGGTACAGATGGGCCCAACAACATGCTGAATGGACCTCACAGAATTGGCATCACGTTCTCTTCACCGATGAGTGTCGCATATGCCTTCAACCAGACAATCGTCGGAGACGTGTTTGGAGGCACCCTGGTCAGGCTGAACGTCTTAGACACACTGTCCAGCGAGTGCAGCAAGGTGGTGGTTCCCTGATGTTTTGGGGTGGCATTATGTGGGGCCGACGTACGCCACTGGTGGTCATGGAAGGCTCCGAAACGGCTTTACGATACCTGAATGACATCCTCCGACCCATAGTGCACCCATATCGGCAGAATATTGGAGAGGCATTTGTCTTCATGGACGACAATTCTCGACCTCATCGTGCACATCTTGTGAATGCGTTCCTTCAAGATAACGACATCGCTCGACTACAGTGGCCAGCATGTTCGCCAGACATGAACCCTATCGAACATGCCTGGGATATGTTGAAAAGGGCTGTTTACGGACGTCTTGACCCACCAACCACTCTGAGAGATTTACGCCGAATTGTCGTTGAGGAGTGGGACAATTTGGACCAACAGTGTCTTGATGAACTTGTGGATAGTATGCCACGACGAATACAGGCATGCATCAATGCAAGAGGACGTGCTACTGGGTATTAGAGGTAGTGGTGTGTACTGCAATCTGGACCACAAATGCTGAAAGTCTAGCTGTATGATGGTACAACATGCAATGTGTGGGTCTCATGAGCAATAAAACGAGCTGAAATGTTGTTTGTGTTGATCTCTATTCCCTTTGTTTTTAAAGGTTCCGGAACTCTTGGAACCGAGGTGATGCAAAACTTTTTTTGATGTGTGTATTATGAGTGTGAGAAATGAAAAAAGAAAGAAAGCAATCCATTCGGCCGACAGCAGATTCAATAATAATATTATAAGCCTTGAAGTTGAAATTTATTATGAAAGGGACATCGACTAAGGAGGACGATTAACCCCTTAAACTTGGCTGTGTGTAATTAATTTAGTTTGATAACCTGTGTTATTGAGACGGTGCTTAACATGAGACCGGTGCGTCCTTCCCAATCCTCACCTGACTTCAAAATACACAGACACCGCAATAAAGCAGGTTATCATCACTCATACACACAGAACCACTACACAGAGGGGAAAGCAGGGGGAGAGGAGGGGGAAGCATTAGAAAGGGCCTTCCGACAAGATACTACTCCGGTGGTCAACCGTGGGTTTGAGCATTACTCGAGTGCACCTAGCTGATGACCTGAGGGCCTGAAGGAGCTTACAAAAAAAAAAAAAGGTTACGAGGATCTTTCTGCCCAGAGAATAACAATTATTGTAGCTTTATGGGGGAAGAATAGCTAGGTCATCTGCCCCTAAAGAGAGATATATCATAATATAGCATTATACTCGCAGTTAAGTGAGTGTTACCGACCCTTTTTTTTCAAAGCACTGAAGCTTTACAGTGTCAAATCATGTCTATACTTGGGGGGTTGAGATTAAACTTTATAGCCACCTCATTATTTATCGATTTTTCTTAGATGTGCTCGTAAATTCCTGTCTTCATAGTGAGTGACTTTTCAAATTGCGTTTTCAGTAGCCGGTGATTCAAACACAAAGGCGCACCTAATCACTGCTTGTGACGGTTATTTCTGCCGTTAAAAAATGGCGCCATGGCAGAGATTAGCAGCTAATAACACACGTAGGAAGAAGGCCGTCCAATTCGTGATAAATTAACCGCCTATAACTCTTGGAAAATAAATCCTGAGCTCTCAGATATACGGTATTCGTGGGGACAATTTTGAATCTTAACACGTCAACGATTATAATAATTCTCGGTACGGTCCGTGTCTAAGATACCTATGCGGTTTTTTATCGCCTTGCTCGGCATAAATAAACCTCTCGCATTGTACGTATTCTTCCAACGAGGCTTCAAATGAACGTTCGATCCAGACTTCCCTTTCATGGTGAGTTAGAAGATGCTCTAATTTGTTTCCCAATCCCTTAGAATTGGACATAGTAAAGCGAGGAAGGCTTTACTAGATTATAAGTGGAGACAGGTACCACAAAGTGCTTTCATTTAGAGATATGCTCTTATTTATTTTTATAAGTTTATGATTAGAGATTTTAAAGAGGGAGGGATTTGGGGAGGGGGAATACTCACACTGTTTACAAACTCAGCTAGTAGGAATAATATCAATTAGACAGTTCTTAATCACTCTCTTTCAATTATACATTCATCCTTCTACTTAGTCATACATTTTCTCAATATATGTTCTTACTTATATTACACTTAACCAAAATACAGAAATGCACTTCATATAACATATCATTGTTCTTGGGACAAACAATCAACGACTACAGAGGTGTTCTCACACGTAGGGGACCTCTTAAAAGGGCCTAAGATTTCAAGGAGGATGGCTGTAGGTTCGTTACCCGGGAGGTGCAGATGCAGGTTAAACCTCCTCCGTAACAGCTGCTTGAGAGGCTCACAGGCCTCTTCGGCCTCACATGGCAGTGTAACATCCTGAATGTTAACGTATTCATCTCACTCTTTCAGGACCTGGTTCGAATACTTATGCGGTGTCTCTGCATCGGACCTGTGAGGAGTCTCTCTCACTAAGGCGAGGTAAAGGATGCTGTTTTGTTGTCTTCCAGGCCAAATATGACTCTGTTAGAGATGCGAGATGTCCCCAGGGCTAATTTAATTTCCAGAAGACTTTACTTTCATTCTTTTAGTATCCAACTAAGGGTGTATTATCAAGGAGGAGGGCCCTAAGGAACGAGAGTAGCTCTAGGTGAGGCTTGCGTACCCTGCTCAGGAGGCAAGGCCTTTCGGGAAGATACAGGACTAACGAGGAAGCAATTGGCCCGGAACTATCTGGGGGGTCCCCAACTTAGGTCCTTAATCCCGTAGGACTTTTCAGGCACTGTTGCGAGAGGCAGATTACTATAGGTTTCCTTCCCTCTGTAGAAATCAACCTACAGGTCAAATGGCTGCCACTTTCACGGGTATCGTGTTAGTACCGGGAGGTATTCCTCCTACTCGGGGGCTAGAGGAAGGATGAATCTTTGGAGAGGTGAGCTGGTGCAGACCAAGGGAAAGGGGGCTTCCGGTTCCATCAAGCTCACCTCGGCAACCAAGCCCGAGAAGGCCAGCGGTCTGCTGCCCCTAAGGTGAAGCGCCTTCCCAAGGCCAAGAAGTCCGAGGTGAAAGCAGCCACCAAAAAGGCCATCTCCAAGAAACCCACAGAGAAGAAGCGTGCTGCACCTGCCCCTAAGCTTTAGAAAGCTCTTTCTAGGGCTAAGAAGGCAGCAAAGGTGCAAAGGCAGCTCCAAAGAAGAAATGAGAATTTCAGTGATTTTTACCATTCCTCTCACACCCTCCTCTGGGTGCCCAAACTGCCCTTCTCAGGGCCACCAATCATACCCTAAGAGAGGATGAGACAAATACAATTTCCTTCATTTCAAAAAAACAAAAACAAAATCAGTAGAATGGAATGCTCTGTGAAAGAATAGGAGAAATAAGATGGGTAGGTGTGTAAAGTGCGTTAAGTCAAGAAAGGGCGATCTGCTTGCGCGTGATGTTATATGGTGGACGGTTACGAAGTTATTGAGTTGTGTATTACGTGTTATATTGACATCGGCCAGATTTCGAGTGTGCAAAGTGCGTTATGTCCTTCCCGTCATGACTTACCACACTGAGCACTATTCAACACTTCATTCTGTGCGTGCAAAGAGAGATATGTCAGTTTGAGTGACTAAGCGCATTACTCATTCGCGCTCTTCGTGAAGTTGCTCAACAATATTATTAATGAATTCTTACACCTAGCATCACTCATTATCACTGTGTGATAATTAAACTAAATTCTCACCTACTTGAAGGCCACGTAGTCCATTGTCAATCGTCATTTCCCAGCTGTTCTGCTTGTTGGCTAGTGGCATGCCCTGTTGCGGTACCTATTGCTTTGCTGACTGGAGATATTAACAGTGTATGGTTTGAGCTTAGTTAAAAAGCATTACGTCTTCCAGAGCGGAACAGATATTTTTATTAGCTTTAATAAGCATTGATCATAAGTTCCTAGTCCTTGGCCATGCCAGCCTAAAAGAGACTTATTTAAATATTCTTGCAGTTACACTACTTCCGACACGATTTGCTCTATGGCTCCGAAACGTAGATTTCTGGTCCATTTGTCTGTTATTTATACCAATTTGCACCATTTCTCCAAACTTAACTAAACTACTTTACGTCCCGAGTATTGTTTCTTGCTTTGCGAGGCTTAAAATGAGCCTAAATTGGTTCTTCTACTACTAATTCGATCCTTCGTGTATGTGCCTAACGGCCTAAATCTAGGAAATGGATAGGGATGTCTGAATTTCAGGTACACAGTGTTATCTGTTAGGTTTCGAAAGGTATGTATGTAAAATTTGGTTCAGTTCGGTGAAACGGTGTAGATTTGTGCCGAAAGGACTAAATACAGGGAATGGAGAGGTCTGTTTGAAATTTCAAGTGGATAGTGTTACGCGCAGGATTCCAAAGGATAACTAGGTAAAATCTGGTTCAAATCGGAGAAACGGTGTAGATTTAAACAAATATCAGACAGACAAACCAACATTGAACTTTATATTAGCCTATATAGGTGAGATGTGGGTGTGCAAAGTGTGTTAAGTCATAAATTATCAGACACCTCGTGTTGTTTGGCTCCGTAACTACCGGTACGTGAATTTACATGGAATTTATTATGACGAATTATCCCATTGTTGTGAACAGTATTAGGCTCCTGTAGACATAACTCAAATTACTTACATTCCACAACTCGAATTTGGGCTTCGAATTGAACTTTAGCACTTGATTTGCTCAAAACTAGTGAATTGTGACATAACGCACTTTACACACCCATCCGCCCCTGGTCAGTAATACAAAGAAAGGATACATAGTCTCTCACTCTAAGCTTATGTGTTCTCCTCTTGCGTGTGATTTGCCCTGATATTTGATCTCGTTCGTGTTCGTGTCTGGGCATTGGGATGAAATGCTACGTAAATTGAGTGTATTTAATGTGAAGGGGTCGTTTGCCTGTCATGTGTGGGACTGGATTGTGTGTGTGATAGCCTTTTATAAGGGCATGAGGGATTGTAGGGGGTTGTAAGATTGTGTTGAATTTCTCAGTTTGGCTAGTATGCCTCCGGTGCTCTTTGTTCATTGTTGAATCCCTGACTAGTGTTGTATGTCGGCGTATGTAATTGTGGGTAAGGGGGGGGGGGGTTGTGAACGACACATAAGTGGTTGTTTTGGATCTTGTCCGGGAGTGCATTGAGCATGAAGGGCTGGGGGAGTTATATCCAGGATCCTACTGAACGTAAATCGGGCCAGGTGCTATTCCACCAGTGTTTTGGATCTAGCGGGTGTGTGTTCTCTTTGCGAGGGTTATGCGGGGTTTGTGTTGGTGTTTAGAAAGTTTTGAAGGACATGGGGTTAGGCGGGGTGAGTGTAGTGTATGAAGGGGCCAGGGAAATATTTAGGACAGTGTTTTCATTCTAGTTTTTTTGTGTGTGGAGCGCGACAGGTAATCGAGATCGTGTTAAACCGGTCTTATCTTCAGATTAAGCCCTGCGACTCCAATAAGTAGGGCACTCGCTTGGGGTGTTCTTGCGGGGGAAATGACGCTTCAAATTCGTAGCGCCTGCAAGCAAGGTCACAGGGAAAGTCATCGTCAGCGCGCGAGCCCCCAATTAATACAGACACCGCTATAATACAGGTTATCAGAGAACTTCACACAACCAGACCCAAGTACACGGGTCTAAATGACCGCGATGTTCTAGCCCCTCAAATGATACAAAAACAACAACATATCGAAGGAGATTCTGATTGCCAGTATACGTGTTCCTGAGAAATTCCCTTGGTATTATCTTGTTATTATATTCCAACAGAAAGAAGAGAACTCTAATTGAGGCGTTCATATTAAGATGTTTTGTGTAATACCAGATTCGAACACTATGTAACGTTCATGGAATCCAACTGGGAAATGCTTTACTCGCTATATTACTAGTGCCCCATCCTCAATAATTACGGTCACTGTGACATCTTGTATCATTTCTGTCATGAGACATTGGTAAAGCGGTCGAAACAGACAAAAACATGTAACGAAAAGAAATTATTAACCTCTCCCGCTAACAGGTATCGAACCCCAAGTCTTTCCATCCGCAGTCCAACGCGTTATCATTTCAGCCACGGATGCTTACACACTACGCAAAGATAGAAAGTGACAACTTTTTGCGCTGGACGCTTGACTTCTTTTTAATCTAGAAGGTTCTTATGGGTTCGAATACCTTCCTTAGTCGACAGGCATATGTTCTTTTCTCTTGTTGTGATGGCATTAAAATGTGCAGCCACCGCCAGCTCGATCGCATGCGCTATTCACCTGAGCATCATAAGTAGCGGAAACAACATTTTGTCATGGAGCAATGAGAATTACGAATCGTGTGTTATTCTCGCGGCATATTATCTGGAGTAGAAGACGAATGCCACGGAAAACCACTTCCAGGATGATTTAAGTGGGTCTCGAGTCGATGATAAAGATTTGAAAATCAATACTACAAGCTTATTAATACACTTCATTTTGTTCGTATAAAAATAGTCCAACCAGCAAAATTAATTCAGCAGGCTCATTCAGTTGTTAGCTTCTTTTCTACTAACGTCAGTTTCTCTCAGCACATATTTAGTGGGAAATGTCATGTTACCAGTCTAATGAAATCTACACTACGGTATTTCTCATAAGTGGATCAATTAATACTATTTTATATTTGTCAAGTGTAAGAATACAGACTGTGTTTTAACTCGGTGTTACAGAGGGCTTTGACATGACACAGCGTAATAATGAGGAATAGTTTACAAAACGGTGTTACACGGTGCTTAGACTTGACACGTGCGGCGGCCTGAGTGAGTCTGAGTTTTCCTTTAAACCGAGGTGGTTAACATTTCGAACACTTGCTACCCCGAATATACAGAGTACATTGTATTCGTTCTACAGATCGTTATGTCGTCGTCCAACCTGGCTATATACCATCAGATAAATAATGTAATTTTCAGGACCAAGTAAAAAATGACTCGTTGGAACAGGTGGATATGCACACATACTAAATCCACTATAAACGACATTAATCATAAAAATATCTACTAGCTCGGGGTTCGAGCATTCTACCTAACATCTTCCCTGAAGTTACTATAGCAATGCTTGTTTTAGCCACCTTAGCTACTGAGAGCCATGGTGTATCGCTGCCACATATAGAATCTATTCGTAGACACTTCCTGTCCAAACGTGAGGTGATGATAATCGGATCTGTGTTCGTTTTAATCATGCAATATATTTGAAGTCATTGAAATAAGGCTGCTGCTAATGATTTCCACTTTATTCGCGACCATGAACTCAACGGTCAAGTATTACTAAGGCTGAGAAGGAGCAGGTACTAACGTATTTAGGACGTATTTTATTTAGCGTGTGGCATTACACATAAAACACAGTAATGATATCAGTAATAATCTATCTATATATATAAAGCTCAATGTTTGTCTGTCTGTCTGTCTGTTATGTATACAAATCCACACCGTTTCACCGATCTGAACCAAAATTTGTATACATACCCTTCGGAACCCTGCGGGTAACCCTGTCCACTTGAAATTTCCGACAGACCACCCCATTCCCTGCATTTAGGCCCTTTGTCCCAAATCTACACCGTTTCACCGATCTCAACCAAAATTTGTATACTTACCCTTTGGTACTCTGCGGGTAACCCTGTCTACTTGAAATTTCGGACAGACCACTCCATTCCCTGCATTTAGGCCCTTTGGCACAAATCTACACCGTTCCACCGATCAGAACCAAAATTTGTATACTTACCCTTTGGTACCCTGCGAGTAACACTGTTTGCTTGAAATTGCGGACAGACCACTCCATTCCCTGCATTTAGGCCCCTTGCCTCAAATCTAAACCGTTTCACCGATCTGAACCAAAATGTGTATACTTACCCTTTGTTACCCTGTGAATACCACTGTCCACCTAAAATTTCGTACAGACCACCCCATTTCCTGCATTTAGGCCCTTTGCCAAAAATATATATAGTTTCACCGATCCGGACCAAAATTTTTATACTTACCCTTTCAAACCCTGCGGGTAACCCTGTCCACTTGAAATTTCGGACAGATCACCCCATTCCCTGCATTTAGGCCCTTTGGCACAAATCTACAACGTTTCACCGATCAGAACCAAAATGTGTATACTTACCCTTTGGTACCCTGCGAGTAACACTGTCTGCTTGAAATTGCGGACAGACCACTCCATTCCCGGAAAGAGGACAGGGTCCGTCCCAAAGGCAATGGAAAAAAGGGGTAAAACCGGACCCGCTCAGGAAACTCTCAGGGTTGCCAGCTCCCGAACTCACCAGCCATGAGCCCTTGAGGATGTAGCACTATCCAGTGTGCACCCAAAGTGGTGGGGCTACACACACCCTGTCTCCTTGAGGGTCTTGAGCAGAAGACATGAGATATTAAGAAAAGAAAAAGAAGGCTGACACCTCGAAGAATGAGGCTATCAGGAATGATTAGACAAGGGCCAATTAAGGCGGGAAAGTGAAAGAGTCGCTAGGCCTCGGATACCCTGATACCATCGGGGTCGGAAGAGAACAAGAGTTTGACCAAGGGAGGCTGACAGGAAAGAGAACTGAAAGGAGCCCGGCACCAGTAAGTAGAAGCAATGCCGGACTCAGCTGGGGTCCCGTGGTCGCAAACCCACGTCCCACAAGTTGTGAGACATTGGTGGGTGGAAGGGGGGGGGGGCAGGTGTGAGAATAGCTTGCTGATTCATCGCGAGGTGACATGAGAGAAATGTCCAGACCCCGCCGTGTTACCTGGTATTGCTGACTATGCTGATGTTCATATTGCGTCTTTGCTCAAACCACTGTAGTGTTACGAAAGAATGAGTGATTCACCGGTCAATGCGAATAGGACCGGGAACCCCCACCCGAACGTCTGTCATCATAATATATCTTCATCATGTGCGATATTCTCAGGTTCGTACAGCTTGGACCCGAGCAGTACTCGATAAGCTCTTTCACTACACGCATCGAGTATAGGCCTAAGCCAGAAAATAACGTTCAGACATTGGAAGACATCGAAGGTAGAAATCTGAATTACCTATATCAGATTTAAAATTACACCATGTTCGTTTAGTAGTCATTTTTCATTACCTTATTATTATCATAAGGGTAAATGACCTAGATGTTACGCCCATTAAACCACTAATCACCACACACAATAACTCTTCATCGCCTGTGAATCCCTATATCCCTATATATATTATAATTGTGAAAATCTGTGTGTCCGTGTGTGTGTGTGTGTGAGTGTGTGTGTTAGTTTGTTACCTCTTGACACTAAAACGGCTGGACGGATTTGGATGAAATTTGAAATGAAGACAGCTTATACCATGGGATAACATATAGGCTGCCTTTCGTTGGGAAATAAATCATTGTTCCCGTGGAATGGGCAACATAACTGAAAAGTCACCAAAAATACTCAACCAGGACAAAATATCGAAGTTGTCGCATAAAGACCGGACAAAGCTCATCTTTCTCCCCTCGATGCAAGAAACAATACTCGGCGTGTCCCTACGGGACACCGAAAACTACATTTTAAGGCTCTAAAACCAACAGTTTCATAGATATTCGCAGAAAACTATCTTCGCTCTGATTGATGAACTAATCGCAAGTCCGTTTCCATGGCAACACTACCTCAAGGTATGACATCCGATTTTCTATGTATCCCCCTAGGAGGCAATGCCAATTCATTTATTATCTTTTTCAAGATATATATAAACACAATAAGAACAGTGTAGCGCGCCTGCCTCCCGTCCAGAGGCCCCGGGTTCGATTCCCGGCTCCGTCAGAGATTTTAGACACTGACGTGAGGGCTGCAACGGGCTGAACTCAGATTCGTGAGGACAATTGAGTAGCTGTGAGGCAGCGCGCCGGTCACGAAGAACAAGATTAACGGCTGAGGGGACACTATGCACTGACCACGCGTCACCACAATATCTGCAGGCCAAATGGCTGGGAAGTGGTCGCATGATAGGCCTAGGCCCTTCATGGGCTGTAGTGCCAGGGGTAAAAAATATTAGGGGAAGCGCCTTCTAATACCACCTTTAATTTTTAAACACTACAGTAGCGGCTATTAAATAAAGGTAGCGATATAGCTACGTTCAATTTCATAAACACTGGGCTCACAAATCCCGTATAGTTAAGTACAAATATCGGTCTGGTAATAATTTCAATAGCAACGAAGCTCTGAGGCGGCTATTGCCGTTTCCTTAACACTTAAGGCATCCCGCCTTCATATACCTCAATGTGCACTTACCAAATTGTGAACCAGTCTATTTTACTGAAAAGAATTTCTACTAGCGAGTATCCACTCCGGCAAAAACCACACTCACTACATTTTCCAAAATTTACACAAGACATGATTTTTAAAGCACTCTTCTGTATGTTGAGGTACAGAGACATACCACATGGAAAGATACAATAAAATGTTGGCAAATCTGAGTTCAAGGAAATGCTGTCCAGAATAGGCTTTCGGTACAGGTTATGCGGCCCATGTTCGTAACATGGAATGTTTTCCCTTGACAATGCATCTACACCATGTGCGAGGGCAACGCATTTCAAAGATCTCTAAAAACACAATAATCAGGAAATTGGAGAACAATTTAAAGTCGGAGTGAAGATTCAAGGAGAAATAATTTCATCTCTGAGATTTGCTGATGACATCGTCATCTTGGCCAATACGCCAGAAGATTTGAACGAGTTTTCGAATGGTATGGACTCCGTCTTGACGTATGAATTCATGACGAAAATCAATAAATGTAAAACAAAATTATTGGAATGCAGCCGAAATAAATCAGAAACCTCTATGGACATCAAATTGGCAGGTGAAACGCTACGGGAAGTAGGAGACTTCTGTTACCGGTACTTAGGAAGCAAAATAACCAGTATTGGACGATGCAATGAGGATATAAAAAGCAGGTTGGCTCAGGCAAGGAAAGTATTTCTACACAAAAAGGAATCTCTTGACATCGAATATACATTTAGGTATTAGGATGTCATTTTTGAAAGCTTTTGAGTCACTATAAGGAAGTGAAACTTGGACTAATGGTGCTGCAGTAAAGAGGAGAATTGAAGCGTTTGAAATGTGGTGTTACGGGAGAATGATGGAGATCAGATGGTTAGATAGGGTATCAAATGAAGAGCTATTAAGACGAGTGGGAGAGGAGAGATGTTTCTGGCGACTGCTAATGAAGAGAAGATATAGGTTGGTACGACACATATTACGACACCCAGGAATAGCAAGCTTAGTTATGGATGGGAGGGTCAAGGACAAGAACTGTAGGGGTAGACCAGGGTTATACAGATTGCCTCGGATGTAGGGTGTGGTAGCTATGTAGTGATGAAACGATTAGCTCAGGAGAGCGAGGCATGGAGGGCTGCATCAAACCAGTCAAAAAACTGAAGACTCAAACAACAACAATCGGGAATTTTAATTACTTAGAGAGGCATGTGAGGCAAAAGGGTTGTTGGAGAATTGCAATCCCTGGGATGTAACACTGGAAGTGACTGCATAATGTACATCAGCGACCAAGGTGAGAGATATTTTACTATAGGTCTATTAATAGCGACATGTTGTTCAAATCATCAATAAGTGTGGCAAAATTATACCCAGCATAGCTTAAGGAAAAATACTTTTAATTCCATATATTCAGATAGATTTGCCATTCCAGGTGTACGTTTGGACAAAACCATTTTTTCCCATGGACAACTGTATGTGGCGTGCTGGCGAGTATCCGGAAAACAAAATCGTTATGTCTCAGCAGAAGATGGCAAAACCAAAACTAACATTTCCAAATGTGTTCACAACTCTATAAAATTTCCAATTTGCTGCTCATATCTATATACTGTATGTATCAGAATTCTCAGAATTTGAATCTACCCACCTGTAGCCGCGATTGCTGTAAGAGAATAAACCAATTATCAGCAATAATGCATCGTCCTCATTGTCTTGATCGCGAGCGAAGCCGCGGGTACCTGCTAGTTTTGAAATATTTCTTTCTACCACGGTAGTTTGCAAGTTTGTCGTGTCAATTCAATAGTAGTTTTCATTACCATCCTCATCAAAAGGGCAAATGACCTAGATGTTACGTCCATTATACTACTACGTAACACCAGAGTCTTCATCGCCTGCGATTTTTAAAATGTGTATTTCCATTAGTTTGTAAGTTTGATATACCGGTTCAGTAGTAGTCGTATTGACAGGCCATGCCAAAGGAGAAGATATCTTCATTCCCCGAATTCCTTTGATCCCTACTGATATGCCTTTTGATTTCAAGCTAATGCAATTCCCTGCACGTCTTGCATTTGCAATGACCATAAACAAGGCCCAAGGACAGTCGCTCAAGCTAGCAGGCCTTAATCTGGAAAGTCTATGCTTCTCTCATGATCAGTTATACGTAGCTTGCTCAAGAGTGGGCACACCTAAACATTAATTTTTTTATACACCAGAGGGAAAAACAAGGAATATCGTTTATCCTAACGCACTCCATTAATTTCAATGTTAGCTACAAACATGTTAGTATTTATTAAATAACAACTGCGAAGTGAGATGAAACATTTCTCTGAAGTTCAACCATTACATCGTATATTAGGCCGTGTTACTTAGCGTGTCATCTGTCTAGGATACTATTTAATCTACTGTTACTGTATTCATTTATGCCAATGATCTGGTTCCTCTTCTTGAGAACCTGTACCGAAACATGTAAGCCGGTCACGTAGAAAATTCACAGCGAGTGTTATGGTGTATCGTACATCTCTTTTCTATTTTATTCCTTTCATTCCTTTAAAGTATCAATTTTTCCCATTCGTTGATAAGTTATATGTGCCAGTAGTCGCTTCTATGTTCATCATCACTATGTAGAAGATGATTTGCGTCAGAAGAAAAGACAACTGGATGCTCAGGAACGTTAACAATATATCGACTGAGAAATCTGGAAGCTTCTCTTGGAGGAATCGCTTCAGACATTTATCGTACAGTTTAAACCTTAACAAGACGAAACTTTTAACCAGATAGCGATCTAAGTGGGAGCTCTTTGGCAAAAAATAATCAAGTCTTTCCCGAAATGTGAGTCCTCAAAATAACTTTTTCTATTATTTTCTAAGATTCATGTCAGTTATGTAGTAATTTTCAATATCATCCTGATCAGTAGGGCAAATTAACAAGATGTTACGCCCTCAACGTCATTGGGGGCAAATGACATAGATTTTAAGTCCATTATATTTCTAATCACCACCACTTATATAGTCTTCTACGACTGAGATGTCACGAATTCTGGGACCGCTAACGTCATATCTCGACTCGGACTGAAGACAAATATCACGAGAATGATCATTATTTTACAGAGCCTTCCCATAGTGACTTAAGTATAAACATTGACACTGGGTATGATATTGTAAGAAATGAATACATAAATAAATATAATTTATGACGTTGAGTGTTAAGGAGACTGACATATTATCATCATTCCACCGGGCGAAGCCGGGTACTACTGCTAGTAATAATAATAAAAAGTACATACAACTCCGCCTGCAGTATCTGCTGGGTGGGTTGAGTAACTCAGCAGTTGCTGTTGCCGGTCCCAAGCCAGGAGAAAGGAAGAGGGTTGGCTTAAAGCCGTAAAACATTAGCCAATAATAACTCAGGCCCTCTGACGCTAAGAACCTTAGTTGCACCTTGGGTAGAGTAAGATTTACTCCCAAATCTGAGCACATTTCTCAACTGCTCAAAATGAAGCATCAAACGGAAATATTACCCCAGGTGGTAGACAATCCACCGGCTCCCAGGGAGTCGCAAGCATACAGGATTCTGGGGAGTCTGCAGCCTCATGCTTGAAGGAGAAGTCGGAGTCTCTTGAACTACCTGTTACAACCAAACTCAAGTGCAATATTGTGAACTTTTGTGCCACCTTCAACGCCAATTCACTTCTCAAAGTCGGCAAACTCAAACACTTAACAGACACCCTCACCAAACATCGGATAGCTGCGATCCAAGAAACACGCTACACGGATAACTATTCATTCGAAACTCAAGGTTTCAGAGTCATCAAAAGCAAAACTGATAAGAAAATCTTCAAAGGAGCTCCTCATCTTGGCACTGGTTTCGTTGTTAGTAACAAAATCCTCGGCTCAATCATCAGCATCAACCCCTTATCCAATAGGCTATCCACTCGTTGTGTCAAATGTGCCAATACAGTCTACACGATTGTGAATGTTCACGCACCCATCAACCATGACAACAAATGGAACCCAGAGACTGTGGAAATCCTCTGGGGAACATTGGATGAAATCCTATCCAAAATTCCTAAATCACATGCCACAGTTCTCCTGGGCAACTTCAATGCTTAAATTGGTACTGAACGAAATTACAGGCATATAGTTGGTGTATATCGAGTACATTCCAGAACGAACCGGAATGGAGAACGTTTAATTGAACTCTGTGGAAATAACAAACTAGTGCTAAAATCCATGTTTTTCAAACATGTTCCATGGAAGCAAGTGACATGGACATCTCTTATCAATTTACTAGGAGAATTTCAACTTGACCATGTAGCCATTTCTGTCGGATTTTCAAAAGAAATACAGAATGCCAAAGTCTTTCGAGGCGCCGATCTTACTCGGATTGCATGTCTAAAATCAAGTTTAAATTCATTCCGAAAATCACACGGAAAAGTTGCAGACACAGAATTCTTCGACCGGACACAGAGAAACTCAAATTACTTCGGAATGAATTCATAGAAAAAAATCTTCACTCTAACCTCACCAGATCTTGAACGACTGGAGTGTTGCATGGTAAAAACAGCTCTCGAAATTGCGCCTCAGACACGGAAACCTTGACATCCTTGGTGGAACTTTCAATGTGGCGAAGCCCTGAATGATAGAAACCGAGTTTGGCTTCTCTGGAAATCTCACAAAACAGAGAATAAACACTTCGTTGAAACGAGAAATAGGACTTCTCGAGTTATTCGGAACGCAAGAATACAATTCCACAAGAACGAACTGACCAACATCGAGTTGAATTTCCAGAAGCATAACTACAGAACTGTCTACCAAACGTTCAAGAGGAATATGACAAAATTCAATCCTCCTAATTTGTGGTTCCGCAACCTGACCACCAACCAGATCGCTCACAGTGACAAGGATAACTGTCAAATTTTAGCTACATATTTTAAAACCCCTCACAACTGTGATTCACCCGAGTCGACATTCACTCCAATTTCAAATTCAGTTCCAACTAATCCAGACCCTTCTCCGCCAGACATCTCAGAGCTGCGAAAGATCATCACTTCACTAAAAATAACAAATCCCCTGGCGAGGACTCGGTAATCGCAGAACACTGGAAGCTCCTGGATGATAGCGCACTGGAACCTCTCTTACTAACTCTCCAACAGATTTGGAAAACTACCGAGATACCAACTAAATGGACCGCAGCCCTTATTCCTGCGCTGCATAAAAAGGGGAAAAGTCAGAGGCCAATAACTATCGGGGCATTGCTCTCCTTCCAATCACCTACAAGATCCTCTCTAAAGCCTAACTAACTAGAGCCGAGGAACAGTTAGACTCACAAGTAGGCGAGTACCAGGCTGGCTTTAGAAAATCAAGTTCATGTGCTGAACAGATTCTGAATCTGAAAATTACCATCGCTTATCAGAAAGTGAGATCTAGACCATTCGTCATCGTCTTCGTAGACTTTTAGTAAGCTTACTACTCCATTGACCAAGAAACTCTTCTCCAAGTGCTCCATGAATTTGGTCTTGACAATAAGACTCGAATGATAATCCAGAGAACGCTTTCTGATACAACTTCGAATATAAAGTTCAGATCTGAGATTTCTGAACCCTTCCATATTCAATCAGGTGTTCGACAGGGTGATGGATTATCACCACTGTCCTCCAACTGTGCCCTTGAGAGAGTCATAAGAGAATGGAGACACGTTCTTCAATGCAAAGGATTTCCTAATGGAGTACAAATAGGCAGACCTCGATATAACATGAATATTGATTGCCTCGCATTTGCTGATGACCTCGCTTTGTTAGCTTGCTCTCCAGAAATAGCCATTCAACAAGTAAATTACTTACATGATTGTGCAACCAAAATAGGACTCAAGATATCGTACACTAAATCCCAATTAATCTGTAATTTATAAGAAGCTCAAGCTCAGCTTCAAACCACTCACGGACAGATCTTAAAATTTCAAAAGTTTAAATATCATTGTGAGTGTATCGAGCCAAATAATTCTGAAAAGTTCCCCATCTCAACACGAGTGAGTAAATTCGAAAGAGCCATCCGCGTCACTCACCAACTGTACAATTAAACGTCCATCTCTAGGAATGCAAAGTTAAGACATTATCAAACTGTGATTAGACCGGAAGCACTGTATTCAGCGGAATGCCTAACAAACCGCACATCTGGCCCGATCGAGAGACTTGAAGTTTAGGAAAGAAAGATCATTTGGAAAATTCTTGGTCCTAAGTTCAAAGATTGAGGATACAAGCTCTGGAGTAATTCAGAAATATAATCCCACATTAAAAGATCTCAAGTGTAATCCGGACACGGAGAATAACATTCTATGCCCACCTCCTCAGAATGCCAGTCAGTAGATACTCCAACCGTCTATTATCATACTTTCGACGCTAAAAGGTGATGCCTCGATGGCTGGTGGAAGTGGATAAGGTCTTGTTAAAGTTCGATATTTCTGAATCAGATATCCTGCTCAGAACCGCAATGAATCAAGAACTCTGTCAGGTTCATCATGAGGAAGTGAAACCCAGCAAGAGATATATTCACTCGGATGAATGGAAGAAGTCCCATTCATAAAGGATGAAGGCGTGGTGGGCTAACAAGAAGAAAAACGATTTGAAATGTCACGGTCCCTAGTGGCCACAACGATAAAGGAGAGAAAGAAAAAGTATATACAAGCACAGATATCGACCTTATTATAACCTTACGTCCAGTCTATTTATCCAGTCCAGGCTCGATGGTGTAGCACTGAAATAGTTGCTAGGGTCACCTCGGTACGCTCTTATTATGCAATATTCCAGAGAGTGCCTGATGGTCTGATGCGACGAACCACAATCACAGCAGGGGTCTGGCCTCTTCCCCCCATTTGTGCAGATTGTATGCACAAACTCCATGTCCTGTACGGAAGCGGTTAATGGTCTTCCTTATATGTCGCGGTTGGTCAAAGCCCTTGGCTAGGATAACTATGATATACGCGTTAGTTGGGCTTCCTTTCACCGAACAAAATAAGGGGCTGGTGATCACTCTGTTCAATAGAATAATGTATGAAAGGCGGACAAACAGGAATAAAAGAGTTGAATTTGGGAAAGCAGAGTGCAGACGACTGAAAATTGTCTGAAAGTACGAAAAGTGGTTACAGCTTTTCAAAAGCCGCACTATCTGATGGAAAACGGGATAGTCAATAATGGATTAAACTACGGATAGCTCACATATAGCATTGGTATAGAGGTAAGGAGATTGTGAACCATGTTCTGGAAGAAGAGGACGAAGTTCGTGGCGATACGAAAAGAGATTTAATACGGAATAGATTATATACAAACTGAGCTACAGAAGATGGGCCCAAATCATTTCGTTGGATGTAGGATTTATGAGACAGGTGCTCCCTGATTTTAAGGAGAATGTTATCATCCATATACCGAAGAAAACAGAAGCTGATATATGGGAAGTTTATAGTACAATCAGCGTGATCGCTTATGCTTTAAGGAACAAGACTAGAGTGATTTACAAGATGGAAAGACAGGGGAAAGCGAGTTTGGTGAGGATAAACTTTGTCTGAGGTGAAACGTCGGAACTAAGGAATCTGTAGTAAGTCTTAGATTGAACTTGGAAGGTAGAATAAGAAAATATTAAAGAATGTTAATGGCATTTTAGACAGTGAAAAGGCTTTTAATAACCCTAATTTGAGTAAGTTGTTTGACATACTGAAAAGGATTGGAATAATGTAATCATCTTTAATCTACACAGAAATCAGACGGCAGTTATACAAGCTGAAGAACATAAGATAGTATCTGGTATCCATTAAGGTGTAAACAAGGGGGCAGCTTATTACCCATAATTTTCAATGTTAACATTGAACAAACAATGAAGAAAATTAGAAAAAAGATCTTGTACAATCAAGATATAAAAACTAGGTTCGCTAGGACAAGGAAGACATTTCTACATAAAGTAATGGCGACGATATTAAATATAGATTTAAGTTGTTAAAGAATCAGTTTTGAATTATCTGGGACGTGGCACACCAACGAAATGAAACATGGACTGTCGCCGCAGCAGAAAAAAGAGAAAGATGCACCAGAAGTGTGTTGTTAAGGTATTCATATACGTTTAAAATGACGCATTTTGACGCTACATGAAAGCCTAATCCTTGTAATTTCAGAAAATATATGGTTTTTGCATATTTCATGCATAAATGTGCATATAAAATTGATTTAAAGGGACCAGTGTGCGCCATCTTAGTCTGGGGTTGGCGGGGCATAGTGTATTTCATGATTCTTTTCGAAAGTATTATTTAATTTTGACGCTCGATGTTTCAGGATTTGAATGGCTCTTAGTGCACCCTGTCTTCCACAGATGGCTCTACATGCACATTATTTACAAGCCAGTGAAGGCAGCTTCCATGGTTACGTAGGCCTATTTGTAGTGAAAATATTTTTTCGTCTCGTTAATCCCTGTGTGCTTTTCCGTGTAAATTCTCGATCATGGGCTCTAAACATCGGCGAGTGAGAGAGAAGAAACGTAGTTTTCGTGGTAACCAGCATATGAAACTCAGTGAAAACCAAATCAATGAAAATGTAAATACTGAACAAAGTGGTGCATCACATTCCAAGATTGGGCCTACAGCTGAAAGTGTTTCAGATGATTGTAATTTATCTGCTGGTAATTTTAACATTATATTTGGCACAGATTGCCTTCAGAATTTAGTAAATGTGGTAGCATGTCCCACTTGCTTCAAAAGCTCTTCACTGAAACTTCAGAACATTGAAAATCAGAGATTTGGATGGGCTGTAGTTCTTGGTTTGTTGTGTAAATTATGTGGTTATGAAAGCAATAAATATTGATCTTCTGAAAGGCAGGAACGCTTTCCAGAGGTAAACAGATGCCTTGTTTATGGCATGAGGTCATTAGGTTGTGGTTACGGTGATGCCAAAAGGTTTCTTTGCATTATGAACCTCCCACCACCACCCTTGCCAAGGGCTTATAGTGAACATGTTAAAGCTTTATCTTCTGTTTTATCTATCTATGCAGAAGAATGCATGAAGACTGCTGCCCTAGAAATTCAGGAAAATAATGTGGTGTATCTGTGGATGGTACATGGCAGAGACGCGGATATTCTTCATTGTCTGGTGTAGTAAGTGCAATATCTGTTGACACAGGCAAAGTTCTAGATGTAGAGGTAATGTCCAGAAATTGTATTAGATGTAGAAAGCAGTCAGGTGATGCTAAAGATTCCCCATCCTATTTGGTTTGGATGGCTGATATTTTTTCTCGCTCAAGTGAGAGTAGAGGTCTTGAGTATGTGGATTTTAATGGGGATGGGGATTCCAAAAGTTACAAAGCATTGTGTGAATCTAATCAATATAGTGGTAAAGCAGTCAATAAACTGGAATGTGTGGGGCATTACCAGAAGCATTTATGCTCAGCCCTTAGAAAAATTGTACAAAACAAAAAACTGGGTGGTAAAGGTAAACTCACCGGGGCACTGATAGATAAATGTCAGAATTATTTTGGATTTGCTTTGCGGTCCAACTGCAGTTCCGTAAAGGACATGTCAAACGCTATATGGGAAACATTGTACCATTTGACTGCCAATAAAGACATGCCTTCCCACCATATGTGCCCTATAGGAACGGATAGTTGGTGTTCGTACCAACGAGCCAAGGCCAACAATCAACTGGACAACTATAAACATAAAGCAGGAATACCACTAGAAGTCCTGCATGCGATGAAGCCTGTGTATGAAAGGCTTTGTGACCCAAAAATGCTATGCAAATGTCTCCATGGTATGACCCAAAATAACAATGAGTCATTCAACGCTATGGTATGGAAGCGGTGTAGAAAGGAGACTTATGTAGGGCTGTCCACTCTTAAACTTGGTGTTATGGATGCTGTTTTACACTTCAATTGTGGAAACAAGGTTGAAATGGAGATTATACGAAGGATGAAGATTGTTCCTGGTAGGTACATGGCATCAGGAGTGTCACAAGCAGACGAGGTACGATTACGCAGAAGTCAGCTTCAGAGCACCCCTGAACAAAAACAACGAAGAGGAAGAAGAAAACTGAAAGAGGACAAGAAACTTGAAAAGGAAGGTCCCACATATGCAGCAGGAGAATTCTAATGTTGTCAGGTAAGAACAAAGAGGTTCAATCATAATGTGAAACTTCCAACCTTATTTACTCAAAAACTAAAAATCGTGCTTCTCTTACAGGTTCAAACAAGAAAACGTCAAGTTCTAATTCAGCTATCTATCTCAACAAGGTTTCTAATTAAAGACAATGAAATAGGGCATGTTCTGTACCAAAACCGTGAAGATATATGGCTCCATTCAAAAACTGGATGTAATGAGAGGAAAAATATTATTGACATTTTGCATCTTTTTTTGAAAAAAAATATCATAACTCCCGACAAAATGCTGATAAATTAACATTTCTGGTAGGGGACATGAAGGACACTAGTAGCAATACGCATGTGAAAGAGTAATTAAAATAGATGCATTTTTGTAGTTGCTAGGGTGTCTGAAAGAAAGGTACAGATTTCTTTAATAATTTTATTTTGGACGCCCCTGGAAGTGCACATTAAGCATTCTGAAGACATAACCGGCTTAATTTACTTAGCAGTGAACCACCAAAAAGAATACAAGACGAGTGGTTTAGAATTGTGGATTTTTTCAATAAACGTATATGAATACCTTAAGGAGAATGCTGAATATCAGATGCGTAGAGAGGGTAACAACTGAAGAGGTAATGTACAGAGGAATTTGGTAAGTAGGAAAGGTGGCTTTTCACCGATGTCTCAGTCTCACTCATGGCTGTGATTATATGGAAGCTACTGAGGTATGGGTGGTGCTTAGTAATGGCATTCGGGGCACAGTCAGTGCCTGTGAATGCTGTGAAAGGTTCAACTCATAGGGTTAGGACTACTGTTCTGACTCAGTGAGGAAAGCAATGGCAAACTACCTCACTCCTCTTCTTGCCTAGAACGCCTCAAAATAGCACTGCCTTGGGTTTTTGTGGGTATCTACTCACATAACGTAACGGCGGTACTTTTTGAGGATCCAACCAGCCTTCGGGCTGACTACCTAACAGACAGACAGGAAACATCTTGAGTAAATATGTGTCGCTTCAGATATCATTTGCTTTTGAATATGCCTATTTTTAGAAAATGTATCTTCAAATATACCCTGTGAGCATGGTTCACTTCCCATTTGCTACATGAGAATTATTTCGTCCTTAAAATGTTTTGGATGTATGTTCATAAATCTTGTTTTGAGAGTATCTTCTTCGCAATTGGTACTTTAGTCAGGCTTCTCTTGGCTGTGGCTTAGCAAGTGTTTTTTCAAATGTTGTCCTTGGGTAAATTTGGCATCGCACAGGTTACAGGAATATGGCGTTTCTCCTGCATGGATCAGGAAGTGTGACTTCAAACTCACTTTCTGACAAACTTTAGCTTCGCACATGGCACGCGAATATGGCCATTCTCCACTATGTTTAACCATATGTCGATTCAAATGTCCTTTCTGCCTAAATTTGGCTTCGCACGCGGCACATGAATACGGTTTGCTGCCGCTATGGATTAACATGTGTTTATTCAAATATCCTCTATTAGTAAAGTTTGCTTCGCATACGCTACATGAATGCGGCCTCACGCCACTATGGATAAGCATGAGTGTGTTCAAAGACCCTCTCCGCGTAAATTTTGCTTCGCATACGCTTCATGAATGCGGCCTCTCGCCGCTATGGATAAACATGTGTGTATTCAAAGATCCTCTCTGTGTAAATTTGGCTTCGCATACGCTACATGAATGCGGCCTCTCGCCGCTATGGACAAGCATGTGATTATTCAAAGATCCTCTCTGAGTAAATTTGGTTTCACATACGCTACATGAATGCGCCTTCTTGCCGCTATGGATTAGCATGTGTTGAATCAAATCTCCTCTCTGGATAAATTTAGCTTCGCATACGCTACATGAATGCGGCTTCTCGGCGCTATGGATTAGCATGTGTTTATTCAAATACCCTCTATTAGTAAATTTTGCTTCGCATGCTCTACATGAATGCGTCTTTTTGCCGCTATGGATTAGCATGTGTGCATTCAAATTGCCTCTATGAGGAAATGTGGCTTCGCATACGCTACATGAATACGGCTTCTAGCTGCTATGGATTAGCATGTGTTTATTCAAATATCCTCTATTAGTAAATTTTGCTTCGCATACGCTACATGAATGCGGCCTCTCGCCACTATGGATAAGCATGTGTGTGTTCAAAGACCCTCTCCGCGTAAATTTGGCTTCGCATACGCGACATGAATGCGGCCTCTCGCCGCTATGGATAAGCATGTGATTATTCAAAGTTCCTCTCTGAGTAAATTTGGCTTCGCATACGCTACATGGATACGGCTTCTTGCCGCTATGGATTAGCATGTGTGTATTCATATCTCCTTTCCGGATAAATTTAGCTTCGCATTCGCTACATGAATGCGGCTTCTTGCCGCTATGGATTACCTTGTGTTTATTCAAATATCCCGTATTAGCAAATTTTGCGTCGCATACGCTACATGAATGCGGCCTCTCGCCACTATGGATAAGCATGTGTGTGTTCAAAGACCCTCTCCGCTTAAATTTCGCTTCGCATACGCGACATGAATGCGGCCTCTCGCCGCTATGGATAAGCATGTGATTACTCAAAGATCCTCTCTGAGTAAATTTGGCTTCGCATACGCTACATGGAAACGGCTTCTTGCCGCTATGGATTAGCATGTGTTTACTCATATCTCCTTTCCGGATAATTTAGCTTCGCATTCGCTACATGAATGCGGCTTCTTGCCGCTATGGATTACCTTGTGTTGATTCAAATATCCTCTATCAGCAAATGTTGCTTCGCATACGCTACATGGATACGGCTTCTTGCCGCTATGGATAAGCATGTGTGTATTCAAAGAACCTCTCTGTGTAAATTTGGCTTCGCAAACGCTACATGAGTATTTTTTCAAATTTTGCTTTATACAACATTTTTCAGTAGAGGAAGTGTTAGTATATTGTCCTCCACTATTACCAACATCATATATCTTCATTGCAGCCGGATTCATCCTGAAATAGTCAGTACTAAAAGTTTGAAGTATGGTACATTATTACAGGAAGTGAAATAATAGTCAAGGTATAGAGTTCAAAGTAAAGAAATTATAATTGGAGAAAGTTTCATTAATATCACTTCCAGGAAATAAGTCTTTAATAAATGTTGGGAAATGAATCCGTTTTCATTGCTCAATAATATGCTTTTCACACAGTGTGAATGTTCTGTAATTGAATTTTATTTGGATGAAAACATAGTGGTCTTGTTGGAAACTTTTGAGTCTTAGCTCTGTGAGCATGAGTGTGTTGGGATGGTTTCTTAGCCACCACATTCTTCCGATCCTGAGGCTTTAGGTTCCAGCATGCCTCATGCAATAAAGGACAAGGTGTTTAAGTTTGCACCCTTCGCATCCCTACTGACGTACGCCTAAGGATCACCGATAAGCATATTTTGTAATAGCGTCTCTTCCTGCGCATCATTGAGCTGAAGTCTCGCAAAGCGGCTAAAATGCTGAGTGAAAAGAATACTTTACTGTTGGCGTTGTGTATGTGCTGCACTCCATTTCTCCCATTGACTTTACATTGCTTCTAAACCCAACGACCGAAGCAATATATTTAACATATTCTAACCTTGCTTAAGGCCCATAGTTCTTATCTTTTATTCTTGCTTCCATTACTACTGAAAATTTGCTATTCGTCGTGCCTAAATATGAGCCGAACCAATCTCTTCCTTTCATTACCACTCACCGGAATCATCTTACCCCAATCATCACATTACCCCTCATTTCTTACTCCATCTAGCCACCCAATCTCCATTATTCTCCAATAACACCACATTCAAATGCTCCTATTTTCCCTTTTCTGCAGAAGGAAAAAAACAAGTTTCACATACTTATAGCACCACACTCCAGACCTCGGCCTCAAAAGTGACTTCCGACTAGCTGCATCTATATATGGTGTTACCATATGTTAACCCTTCTTTTATGTATCTCATTAGCTTGGTCCATATTGCTTCTTAAGTACCAGGAGGCACCAACATCCTTTAGCGCTTCATCTGACAATCGATGTTGGTATATTCCTTGAATATACACCTTACGTAGTTTGTACACATATTGGGTTTTCTAGTGTTTCGCTCTCTCTTATCTTTTTATTCCGTGAAAACCACTAACAGAGATTTCTATGTGTTTTCCCTCTCTCTTTGTGCATTTGTTCATGCCTGTGTTTAGTGTGTTTTAGTGAACGAGATTCATTACCTTTCTTTCCACAAACTCATCAAATTTCTCCTTAATGTGCCCTCACGCGGCACTTAGCTGAACTCGCTCATCTCCTGCAGTCAACGTGAGAACTCGTTGTCACCGTCTAATTATGATGCTTAGACGTTCGACTCGTCCTCTACAGATGGTAACCTACACACATCTACATTATTTGAATTCGGCCTCAAGAAAATAAATGTGTGTGCTTTAAATATTAATGCTTTCTACGTTTGTGACCCTTATGTCCTCCTTCTCTCCCATTACTTTCTCCCCCTCGATTGCCTTGCTAGTCGGGAGCCTTCTCACTTGTTACTCTTCTAAAGGCCGCCAGCAGACTCGCTCGGTCTATCTACAAGGGACTGTCGCCAGCAGACTCGCTACAAGGGACTGCCGTCACTCGTCCGACATTTTGTGAAAGCCATGTGGTGATAATTGCTCTATCAGCACCGCCAGTCAATGTAAGCTTTTAGTCTTACGTGACCGTGATTCATGCGATCATGAGTCACCGAGACCTCCTTTTTGCGTGGAATCCGAACAACAGGACATGACATTTCACTTCGGAAATCCGACATGCATTGGCCGCGAGTCAGCCACCCAACATGCATAGATAAGTTAAACAGCTCTCTTAATATTTGCAAGTAATGAAATCTGCTATATTTTTTATCTCGCCGGCAGGGTATCATCATTTTTAGCCTATTTTAATTTATGAAAAAAAATAGGCTTATGAGATCACATTTTGTGCGTGTGCCTGTCTGTGTGTGCGTGTGTGATGGATTTTGGTGTGTGCCCACTAATAACTTCTGAATGGCAAAAGCGATTTCAATGAAACTCGGTAAGTTCATAGCACTATTCCGGGCGACCCCGACCGTGCCCTTCTAATTTTGTTACGCCTCAACAATCCAACATGGCAGCTGAGCGAAATATTTCACCAGCATTCAATAACTCCGAAACTATTACCAATATCAACCTGGAATTTTGTACGGTGATATAGGGTAGTACTAGAAGTTCACCTATGTGACTTTTGAAAACCTGGTAACTACAAAACCAACATGGTGGCCATGCGAAGTTGCGACCTTCATATAGACGTTTCTCGCGATTTAACCAACCAAACGTAATGAAACATGGTACAGTATATGTTTATACACATTGTAATGCACCGACATCTAACTTCGTTCATTTGTTTACATAACCTCAAGATGGCGGCTGAGCGAAATATTTCACCGGCTTTCTATATCTCTGAAACTATTACCGGTATCACCATGACATTTTGTACGGATATAAAGGGCACTACTGGACGTTCGTCTATGAGACTTTCAAAAACCGGTTAACTACAAAACGAACATGGCGGCCAAGCGAAGTTGAAAGTTTTAAATATACTTTTCTCGCAATGTAACGATCCAAACGCAATGAAACTTCGTACAGCAAATCTTTATACGCATTGTAATGCACTGGTATCTAATTTAGTTCAATTGTTTACGTATCTTCATGATGGCGGCTGTGCGAATTTCAAAAATTAAGTTTTTATTTCTTGTGTTCTAATCATGCGATCGAAATCAACATTTGTATAATGAACGTAAACAATAATCATCATCTAATAGTACATAACTCTATGGCCTACATGGCGACCATCTGAAATATTTAGACAGGTCTCAATATCTATTAATCTACTACAGCAATCAAACTGAAATTTTGTAAGTGTATAGAGGCTATAAGCATAAGTTCACCTAAGGGACGTTCAATAACCTGGAAGCACAAATCCAACAAGACGGCAAAGCGAAATTTAAATATTCAAATGGACCTTTCTTGCGTTTTAACCATCCGAGCGCAGGAAAACTTGATAGGTATATGCTGATTCAAATTTTAATCGAATGGCAGCTAATTCATTTAAATAATTTTCATGACCACAAGAAGGCGGCTGAGCGAAATTTTAAAATCCAGCTTTTTTTGAAGTTTGAATAAAACACCTACACAATAATCTTCATGTAATAGTATATAAATCTAAGGCCTATAGTATATAAATCCAACATGGTGACCATCCAATATATTTAGACGGTTCTCAATATCTACGAATCTATTACAGCAATCAAACTGACAATCGGTATGTTGATAGAGGCAATAAATATTAGTCGGATATATGAAAATAGGCTATTAGTTCTTCACGGAACTACTTGTTTTGATGTCAAACATCAAGTCCACCACCGAGAGAAAGTACGACTCTTGGCGCAACGGGGGATTTACTCTTTTAGCCTATTTTCATTGATGAAAAATGGGCTTATGAGATCACCTTTTGTCCGTGTGTGTGTGGGTATGTGTTTCCCACAAAAAAATTATAAATTGCTGGAGTGATTCCAAGGAAAATCGGTGAGGTCATAGTACCATTTTGATCGACCCCAACCGTGCCTTCCTAATTGTATATGTCTCACCAATCCAACATGTAACTATGTATCTTTCAAAAAACTGTATAGAACAAAACAAATATGGTGGCCAAGCTACGTTGAATCAATTTAATATACTTTTCTCGAGATTTCACAATCCGAGCGCAGTAAAACTTGGTACGGAAAATGCGTATAGAAACTTTAATCCACCGGCATCTAGTTCATTTCAATTGTTTTCATAAACACAAGATGGCAACTGTGCACAATTTTTTAATCTCGAAATTATTTCTTGTGTCCTAATCAAGCGATTGAAGTTTGAAAACTACACCTACACAATAATCTTCATGTAATAGTACATAACTCTATGTACTACATATATAAAAATCCAACATGGCGACCATCCGAAATATTTAGACAGTTCTCATCATCATCATCGGCTTTAACTCGAATCCGAGTATAAATCTTCTTCCTTCAGTCCAGTTTGTGGATGAGTTTACGGTGACTAAAGAGTCCAATCCTGGCATGGAACAAGCGACCACACAAGTTGCATAGTATTGCTGGAGGAGGACGTGGTTGGGCTGCTCGAAGTTTCCTAGCTTGACGCTTGGCCTCTTCATGTATGCGTCGATTCCTTTCAAACGTCTTTACAGTATCCGAGATGGTACGGCGCCAAGTTGAGCGGTTTTCAGCCAGCATGTCCCAGGTTTGTGAATCAAGACCTGTCAATTTCAGGGTCTGCTTAAATTGGTCCTTGTAGCGCCTCTTAGGACCACCATGAGGTCTGGTGCCATAGCATAACTCACCAAATAGCATTTGACGAGGTAATCTCACATCATCCATCCGATGGACATGACCAATCCATCTAAATTGGTGACCTATTATGGATGATTCTATGCTGTTGATCTGAGCCTTTTCCAGAACAGCAATATTGGTAATGCGGTCTTCCCATTTGATCCTCAGGATTGATCGAAGTTTTTGTAGGTGGAAACGCTCAAGCTTCCTAAGATCACGTCGGTAAAGGGTCCACGTTTCACAGCCATACAACAATGTAGAAATGACTACTGCTTTGTACACCATAAGCTTTGTACTCATGGATAGATCTTTATTCATGAAGACCCGGTGCGCTAATCGTCCATATGCTGCATGGGCTGCGCCAATTCTCTTATCCACATCCTGCTCACAGGTACAGCTCACAGAAATTGTACTGCCCAGGTACGAGAAGTGGTCAACCTGTTCTAATGGCAAATTTGAAATGGAGATATTGAACTGAGGAAGAGGTGTGCCTGGTGAAGGTTGTGCCAAGACTTTAGTCTTATTGACATTTATGGTAAGACCAAAGCGATCACATGCACTTTTGTAACAGTTAACTGACTCTTGCAGCTCTTCTGGTGTGAGAGTTGGTGACGCAGCATCATCTGCATACAACATGTTAGTAACCTTAGTAACCTGAGTTTTTCTCAAGGAGCGGAGACGAGTTAGGTTGAAAAGCCCTCCATCAAAACGATACTTGATCTCCACACCTGGGATGTTTGTGGGTGAATCATAAAGCATTGCAGCCAAGTACAGCGCAAAAAGCATTGGAGCCAGTACACATCCTTGTTTCAGTCCATGGGTAATGGGAAATTCATCGGACATCTTATTCTGATGGCAAACCTGACCTGTCATGTCATCATGGAGAGCTTTGATTAGATCTACAAAACGCTGAGGGCAACCAAACCGCTTCAGCACTGCCCACATGGCTGGTCTTGGAACCGAATCAAATGCCTTTTCCAAGTCATAAAAGACTAAGAAGAGTGGATTCTGTTGTTCTCTACATTTTTCTTGTAGCTGTCTCACACAGAAAATCAAGTCAATTGTGCTTCTGGAAGTTCTAAATCCGCATTGTGACTCTGGGAGGATCCTCTCAGAGATAACCTTGAGGCGGTTAAGTAGAATTCTTGCAAGAATCTTCCCCACAATTGATAGCAGTGATATACCACGGTAGTTGCCACAAACACTGCGATCACCCTTTTTAAAGATAGTGACGATAGTGGCATTCTTTAGGTCTCCAGGTACCTTTCTTGATTCCCAAATTCTGAGGATAAGGATGAAAATTCTTGTTTTGAGGGAATGACCTCCGGCTTGAATTAGTTCCAGAGGGATGTTATCTGGGCCAGGTGCTTTTCTGGGTTTCAATTGGGTGAGAACTGCACTGAATTCATGATAAGTAGGAGGTACTGCCAACCACAGTTGTTCAGGTTGTTGCGGCACATCACAGAGGAAGTCTTTAGGAGCTTCTGATGGACGATTTAGGAGATAGGAGAAGTGCTCCTTCCAGCGTTCGAAGATTTCTTGACTATCAGTAAAGGTAGTAGAATTATCAGCGCTTTTCAGTGTACCTGATGATGAGCGAGATGGTCCATATATTTCCTTGAGTACGGCATAGAAGTTCCTCAAGTCTCGAGCATCCGATAGTCTCTGCAATTCCTGTGCCTTCTGTTGCCACCAAGTATTTTTTAATCTGCCTTATCTGCGTCTGGCATTTACCCTTGAGTTCCAGTAGTTTATCTCTCTTTGTGTTGGAAGTTGGGTCTTGAAGATGGGCAAGATAGGCATTCCTTTTGGCATTGATGAGAGACAGAATTTCCTCATTGTTGTCATCAAACCAGTCTTGTCTTTTCCGCACTATAAAACCAATGGTTTCCTCAGCTGACTGTGTGATAATCTTCTGTAATGTGGCCCATTCTTGCTGAATATCATTTGTTACTGGGTTTTCTGATAACCGGGTGACGACCCTGTTTCCAAAATGTTTGTACATGGATTCATCCTGAAGTTTGGATGTATTAAACTTCTTTCTTGGCAAATTTTTGATGTTCCTAGGTGGTTTAGGTCTGATGGATATCCTGAGCTTACATATAAGAAGTTTATGATCTGTCCAACAATCGTCTATATTCCTTGCTGTTCTGGTAATAAGAGTGTCCTTCTTATCACATTGCCGGGTAATGATATAATCAAGAATGTGCCAATGTTTGGAACGAGGATGCATCCACGTGGTTTTAAAGCGGTCAGGTAGCCGGAACTGCGTGTTGGTAATGAAAAGTTCGTGTTCTGCACAAAGACCAAGAAGCAACAGTCCATTGGGATTACATTTTCCAAGTCCCTGTTTGCCCATCACATTATTCCATAGCCTGTGATCTTTCCCAACTCTGGCATTGAAGTCACCGAGGAGCAAGAGTTTGTCTGCAGATGGTACCTTGGAGATGATTTCACTTAGCTGATTATAGAACTGAGCCTTTACTTCATCACCAGAATCTAAGGTATTAGCATAGGCAGAGATGAGTGTCATAAAGGAACCTCCTGAGAGTGGTATGCGGAGAGTCATGAGCCTTTCGCTGATTGCAATGGGCGTAAGTTGGTGATAATTTACCAGTTTGGTCTTCACAGCGAAGCCCACACCATGAATACGACATTCACCCTCATCCTTTCCTTTCCAGAAGATGGTACATCCTGTTCCAGATTCAGTAATCTTGCCTTCAGCAGACAGCCTAGTTTCACTGAGAGCAGCAATGTCAACGTTGAGTCTTGATAACTCATGGGTTACGAGAGCTGACCTTCTCTCAGGTCTAATGTTATTGTCAAAATCAAGCAAGGTTCTGATGTTCCATGATCCAATAATCAAATTGTGATTCTTTACTGTTTTTGAGTTTCGACCGCATGAGGGGTGACCTGCTGAGTAAGGTTGCCCAGCCGGACCAAGATTGTGACTTCCGATGTTTAGCCCACATTTTCTAGGGCCTTCCCAATGTGGGGTGGGCAGCGGTGATCCTAAATAGGCCTGCCCAAACACAGATGCAGGACCGAATTCCTGAGTAGTCACAGAGTCTCCGGAAGACGACCATCACACATCTGCTGCCAACGTGCAGGTCCGAACTAGGGGCTTCCAGTTACACCCATAACCTGCCCCCACCGTCCATATCCCATCGCCGTTGGACTTTGAAAAGTGACGTTCGGAAGAAGTGCCACTGGCGTGAAATTGTTTAGGGTGGATCTCAGCTTGCCAGGACGAGACCCACACACTATGATCTCTGAGCCTTATTCTGCGGCTCACAAAGAATGAGACATGCAGGACCGAACACAGAGACTGCAACGAACTGCCGCATACTCAAGTACTACTGAGGTGCGCCTTTACAGCCAGTCCGTCTGGCGTGGCCTCTTCCGCCTCTATGACCGTTGGGAGCCATGAGAGTGATTGGCTCCTCATCCGCTCATTTTGCCGTTGGGCCAAAACCTGCCCATCATAACTATGGACAATAGTTTGCCCTATTAAACCTGAGCAATAGGCTGCCCCTTCCGCCAACCACACTGTGCCAGAGTTCACCTCTTTCACTGCAATTCAATTCAATACAGCAATCAAACTGATTTTTATATTGATTGAGGCAATTAACATAAATAGGATATATGAAAATAGGCTGTATTGTTCTTCATGGAACTACTTGTTTCATCTATACCCTGTCAAAGTCAGTATTTTGACATCGTGGGAATTTTGTAACTTTGTGTCCAACTGTCTAATGGGTCAACTCTGCTCATATCATGAGACTCTCAACCTCAAGCAAATACATCAATGTTAGAGATAGAAATAGCTTTGAAACTATGCAAATTCTCAACCCAGAAATAGTTCACCGTGTTAAGCAGTGACATTTAAAAAAATCTGTCCACAACTTCAAAACTAAAATGTGCATAGCACCTAAAAGTAATCTAGTTTGCCGTACATACAGTTCCAGTGTTGGGTACTGTACCCTTATATGTGGATGATCCCCCAAAATCCAAAGCTGGAAAAAATAATGGATTGTAACATCATGAAGTCCCGGCTAAAAAACATCACAGTGCTACTTGGCGAAAACACTCAGAATAAGGAACAGGGATTTAACAAACTGAATGTGCTATAGAAACTAACTTCAGAACAGTAGGGTTCTCTAACTACTCAGGAAAGACGAGAATCCATGAAAATCTCGGGCTTAAGGATGCGGATAAGGTCCCTCAGGAACATCCACTCTACAGCACATTCCACTACCATTTACTACAAAGACAGTGCCAATTTTCTATAAAAGATCAGGGAATCATAAAAGCGTGCCTGTCATATTTATTGACATTAACAAATACACGTTTTCTAACACTTGCATTCATTATATGCATTATTAACGTTCAATTAAATTATATTATGAAATGTCATTACTCTATTACATTAAACTTTTATTTGTTTCTTCTAGAAACCGATAAAATTAATTATGGAAGCTTTCATTAGCTCAAATAATATAATGAATTAAATCGCAGCAAACAACTGATGTGCCCTAGGTAACGGGAGTTTTATAACAAAATAAAATGTTATAAAGTAAAAAAATATCCCCAAAATAAAATGAATGTAAATGAGCTTGGAAATATTCGTATCTTCAAAAGTTTTCTAACTCTCCAATGATAAAATATAGCGACTCTGGAATCAAGCCATGGAACTGGTTTGTACCTCGCCGAGTTAGCCAGTTAACCGAGCCGGCAAATGAGAAACTTAGCAGACACGTGGGAGACTTGGTACTAGACTGTACAGTGCTAAAAGAAAGGAACTATGTTGCACGGAGATAATCGAAGACTCCCGAGGCGAGCTGAAATCCACACGTGCAGTAAGTGTGACTCGAGGATGGTAGGGGGAAGCCTCGAGCAAGACGCGTGTCGGACAGTCAATGAGAAGCGACCTTACTTAGATAAGAGCAAACAAAGTAACAGCATGATTTTAACACATCGTAATATCATACAAGATATTAAATAATGAATAAGAACTATTTATTAACATTGTGGCTAATTATATGTTTATTACTATCATCGCTAACAAGCAACCAATCAGATCCATGTTCTGAAAAGGACGCTAACTTGAGCATTGACGAGGGGAATAAGAGAGGAGAATCGAGGCTCTTAATAATTACGACTTCATGAGAGAAGGACGCCTCAACGAAATACTCGACAATCTAACAAAGATGATAGAGATTACTATATTTGAAGAAGATGAATACGACACGCAATTAGCAACGAGAACGAAGCCACTTAGTTTGTGCAAATATATATCAAGTCGACATACTACGATATTTAAAAGTTTATTGAAATTAATCTACATATTTCCACCTTGTCGAAATTACTGAAGTTGAGAGAGGAATATACGACTGAATCTACGAAAGAAGTAATGACGAATTGAAATGTTATTGGGAACAGAACTATGACGACAGCGAGAGTATTCGGAATGACATAACATCAATCTCGTGGGGAGATTAACATCTCGTCTCTCCCATGTAAAATATTCTACATCTACAAAGTCATTTCACCAACTAAAATGACGAATACTTATATCAGAACTTTGGCGAAAGAAGACAGAAGGTATTCACGAACGAGGGCGGCTAGGGTTGATCCCACAGCCATCAAGAGAGAAAGGGTATCCCATCTCACACAAGAAGATTGCCTAGCAGAAAGGACGGCCAAACGATGATGTAAGAGTTCGAATCCTTTACCTGATCGCATGGAGACCGTAGGAGACCATAGAAGCCCGCACGGCATCATGCAGTCTCGAGCGATCAGAAACAATCCGTTTCTGAGGGATAGCGAAGAAAGCCCACTTATAGTCATCTATAACGCAACACAAGGTAGTCTCATGACCAACGATATATCCCATTTTGTAGAAACTTTTGAGAATATCCGACAACTGTTTATTAAAGCAATTTTTCTACGTTTTCATAATATTGTTATAATTTGCGATGTTATATTTTCATAACTACATCATGTGGATGTTTATTCTCGATATTCGTCGATTTTGACAATTTAGAATTTTTATTTAATTTTGTGGAATTTTGCGACTTTCGAAATTTGAATGAGGAATTTTACGTTTAGTTCTGAATATTTTTATGGTTAAGTTTAAATGGGTTTAGATCTCATTTTATCAGTTTTGAATTGTAATATATCGTTCTTTAACAACAATGATAATTATTGAAATGTATTCATCCTTGTGCAGTCTAGGCCCAAGCTCATATCATCCTTGCACCATCTAGGTCCAAGCTCATATCATCCTTGCACAATCTAGGCCCAAGCTCATATCATCCTTGTGCAGTCTAGGCCCAAGCTGATATCATCCTTGTGCAGTCTAGGCCCAAGCTCATATCATCCTTGCACCATCTAGGTCCAAGCTCATATCATCCGTGCACCATCTACGACCAAGCTCATATCATCCTTGTGCAGTCTAGGCACAAGCTCATATCATCCTTGCACCATCTAGGCCCAAGCTCTCATCATCATTCTATTGCTGCCTAGGCCCAAGCTCATATCATCCTTGCACCGTCTAGGCCCAAGCTCTCATCATCATTCTATTGCTGCCTAGGCCCTGTTTCATCCTTGCACCATCTAGGCCCAAGCTCATATCATCCCTGTGCAGTCTAGGCCCAAACTCATATCACCCTTGAGCAGTCTAGGCCCAAGCTCATATCATCCTTGTGCAGTCTAGACCCAAGCTCATATCATCCTTGTGCAGTCTAGGCCCGAGCTCATATCATCCTTGCACCATCTAGGCCCAAGCTCATATCATCCTTGTGCAGTCTAGGCTCAAGCTCATATCATCCTCGCACCATCTAGGCCCAAGCTCATATCATCCTTGTGCAGTCTAGGCCCTAGCTCATATCATCCTCGCACCATCTAGGCCCAAGCTCATATCATCCTTGTGCAGTCTAGGCCCAAGCTCATATCATCCTTGTGCAGTCTAGGCTCAAGCTCATATCATCCTCGCACCATCTAGGCCCAAGCTCATATCATCCTTGTGCAGTCTAGGCCCAAGCTCATATCACCCTTGTGCAGTCTAGGCCGAAGCACATATCACCCTTGTGCAGTCTAGGCCCTGTTGCAAGCCCTCTATTACCATACAAAATGACTAGCTATTGTACCCTGCGTTGCCCGGGAGGTGTCTTTATATGTTACCAGGAAGTGGTAAAATAACATCAAAAGAAGAAGATTTGAATATGGCTCGATTTCGATACCACGAATGCCATGATTCGAGACGAATTGAAGAAAGCTAACTGAAAGCTGAGACATTTTGACACGAGGCTCGTACGGTATTCCATGGTTTTCACCATAGAATTTGCCGCACGGAACGATATGTTCTATGTGTGACGTGGCGTGTGACAGATATCATGTTATCATCTGTAAATGAAGACATATGTCACTGATAAAATGTTGCCTTGACGATTCATATATAACTTAGTTCGATTTTAGGGGCAGATGACCTCGTAGTTCTTCCCCTTAAAACAACAATAACTATTAGTTTGATTTTCATTGGTCATTGGATGCATTAAAACTATTAGTATAATAATATAAATGATAACAATGGGACCATTGATCTGAGAATTGGGAAACCACAACGTAGAAAGAGGTATTTAGTTAGTTTTTGATGTTTTAAGGGGAGGAACAGCGAGGTCATCTGCCTAAACTAAAAATAGAAATATATAATGAACTTACGAAAATATTGAAGGTTGTTACAGGGTTAGAGAACCTTGATATGGTGATAGCACTATTTATCAGCTCTTCCACTAAAGGCTTCATTGTTCAAAATCGATGTACACTTACACTATTGTTGTGCGCAAGGATCACAGAACATTAACTGACTGCACACCATCGAGGCAGTAATATTATATTTTGTCATGTCATGTAATATTTTATAAGCTTTCGCCAGGTTTCATTAAATCACCACTAGATAGCTGGTCACACGCCATCCACAATGCCTTCTCTTGGATTATTTAATTTCATGGCAAAAGCTATCCTGAATTAGCATCGCTATGCTGAAACAGACATCTGCCATTGCATGTATAAACTGTAGCCAACTTCTTAAATACAAAAGAGGCATGTTCGTGGTTTCTAATTTTAAGTTCGTGTTGTACTCACGGTCGTGAAAATATTCCAAATCATTCCAAGTATTACGGTTCTATTAGCTTCAGTGTAGATTTGCATTTCATTCAATGAAGATAACCTATTATCATAAATGAAGTTTTTTCATGTTGTTAGCAATTGAAAGTAGGCCAACTCTTGTTTAAATATAAAAGGAACCTGGTCATAGCTTCAAATGATTGCTATGAATTATTGGTGACGTTGGTTTCCTGTAGGTTTACTACGGTACTGTATCTGTTGGGGGCTGTGAAGAATGTAATGTTGTGTACAAATCATTTACTCTTATAGTAATCATTTTGACTTATTGAGTGTACAGGGAGCTGCCGTAGGCCCCCTTAATCGAAACCAACGTTCTTAGTAGAAAATAGGGCGTCTTCATGGCGTGGTCAATCATTTTAAGTTACAGTTTCACTTAGGGTTGCTACAAAGTATTCTGGTTCTGTTAGTCTTATCACAAATGCGATATCTACTGAAATTTCTCCATACATTGGTATGACGATATACAGTATGTTAAGTAGTAATTTGGAAGTAGCCATGCCTTAGGTACAAAACAGTCGTGTTTACGCACAATAGCTGCAACACTTCAATAAAAGTATCTGTATTCTTTACTCACTGTATCTTATCTAATATATAAAAGTGAAAGTCTGTATGTATGTATGTATGTATGTGGGTTGGTTCCGTATACAAATCTACACCGTTCCACCAATCTCAACCATATTTTGCATACACATAGTTTAGGACACAGAAGGAACCGCTGGCTACATGAATTTTCGATAGTCTCTCTCATTCTTCCGATTTCGGACCTTTTGCACTCAAGCACAGGCTAATCAAATCATAAAATATACTCATGAAGGAATGGCAAGGCAGATAGTTTCCATGGCAACATAGCTCAAGTCGAGACACGGCCGACTAGATGCCAATTGCGCTCTGCACTACCGGTATAGAAAATGAGGATCTTTACTTGAAATCCCGTTAGTTACTCAACTGCTCACACAGCACTGTCAACCGAGTTTAGCAAAACAAAGACTTGACACTATCTTCTTTCTACTATATTTGTCAAATACCACTCACTCACTCATTCATTCATTTATTCACCACGAAATCTCAGAAACCACCGAACGGATTGGAATGAAATCTGGTATGCAGCTTCCTCAAGGGCCGCTAATGCCCACTAAGAGAGGATTTTTGGATATTCAGGTTCTAAAGGGGTGTTAAGGGGGTTGACCAGCATTTCATTGAATAGCAATATATACCGATTGGTTTCATTGGGGGATGTGATACTCGGCATATAAACTCATCATTAAAAATAAGAAGACACTTGTCTGAGGGTTTTTCGATGTGGTGTATATTATGAGGTGAAAGGGGTGAAAAGTGGGGATTGAAAGATTCCGAACGGAGCGTGTATCTCTTAAACGTCATAGGCGAGGAGTTTGGAACTCAGCGAAAAAAAATCAACATAAAAAAGAAGTAAATATGTGGTTGACTGCTTTTTCATAAATCCAATTTAAGGGGCCCGTGGGGAGCGGTGAAATTCTGGGGGGGGGGGGGGAACAGGAAAGTAAGTGCCCTAACTGATTGACTGACTGACTCACTCATCAAACTCAGGGGGAAAAACTGCTTTAAAGTAAGTAAATAGCTGTTCGACAGTTTTTTTTTCATAAATCAAATTTAAGGGGTTCATGGAGAGGGGTGAAATTCTGAAAAAAGAAAATTGAAAGATAATGTCCTGACTCACTCACTCACTCATCATCACCCAGCCAAAATTATTGAAATTAGAAACATGACAGTTTGGGGATACGTTCATTGAATGTCAATACCGTCTGCTAAGAGACGATTTTTGGATATTCAGGTTCTAAAGGGGTGTTAAGGGGGTTGACCTGCATTTCATTGAATAGCAATATCTACCGATTGGTTTCATTGGGGGATGTGATACTCGGCATATAAACTCATCATTAAAAATAAGAAGACACATGTCTGAGGGTTTTTCGATGTGGTGTATATTATGAGGTGAAAGGGGTGAAAAGTGGGGATTGAAAGATTCCGAACGGAGCGTGTATCTCCTAAACGTCATAGGCGAGGAGTTTGGAACTCAGCGAAAAAAAATCAACATAAAAAAGAAGTAAATATGTGTTTGACTGTTTTTTCATAAATCCAATTTAAGGGGCCCGTGGGGAGCGGTGAAATTCTGGGGGGGGGGGGGAACAGGAAAGTAAGTGCCCTAACTGATTGACTGACTGACTCACTCATCAAACTCAGGGGGGAAAACTGCTTTAAAGTAAGTAAATAGCTGTTCGACAGTTTTTTTTTCATAAATCAAATTTAAGGGGTTCATGGGGAGGGGTGAAATTCTGAAAAAGAAAATTGAAAGATAATGTCCTGACTCACTCACTCACTCATCATCACCCAGCCAAAATTATTGAAATTAGAAACATGACAGTTTGGGGATACGTTCATTGAATGTCAATACCGTCTGCTAAGGGAGAATTTTCGGATATTCAGGTTCTAAAGGGGTCTTAAGGGGGTTAAACCTGCATTTCATTGAATAACAATATCTTGAATAACAATATCTCCCGATTGGTTTCATTGGGGGATGTGATACATGGCATATAAACTCATCATTAAAAAGTAACAAGACACGTGTCTGAGGGTTTTTCGATGTGTTTATGAGATGAAAGGGGTGAAAAGTGGGGATTGAAAGATTCCTAACGGAGCGTGTATCTATTAAACGACATAGGCGAGGAGTTTGAAACTCAGCGGAAAAACATCAGCATAAAAAATAAGTTAATATGTGTTTGACCGTTTTTTCATAAATCCAATTTAAGGGGCCCGTGGGCAGGGGTGAAATTCTGGGGGGAAACAGGAAATAAAGTGTCCCAACTGATTGATTGACTGACTGACTCACTCATTAACTCAGGGGAGAAAGACTGCTTTAAAGTAAGTAAATAGCTTTTCGACAGGTTTTTTTTCAATCAAATTGAAGGGGTTCATCGGGAGGGGTGATATTCTGAAGAAAACAAAAATTGAATGAACATGTCCTGACTCATTCACTCACTCATCATCGCCCAGCCAAAAATATTGAAGTTGGAAACATGACATTTCGGGGATATGTTCGTTGTATGTGAAAACCGTACACTAAGGGAGGTTTTTTGGATATTCAGGTGCTAAAGGGGTCATAAGGGGGTTAAACCTGCATTTCATTGAATAACAATATCTCACGAGTGGTTTCATTTGTGGATGTGATACTCGGCATATAAACTAATCATTGAAAATAAGCAGACATGTGCCTAAGGGTTTTTCGATGTGGTGTATTATGAGGTGAAAGGGGTGAAAAGTGGGGGTTGAAGTATTCCTGACGGAGCGTGTAGGCCTATCTCTTAAACGACATAGACGAGAAATTTGAAACGCAGCGAAAAAAAATCAGCTTAAAAAGTATGTAAATCGGTGTTCGACTGTAATTTTCATAAATTAATTTAAGGGTCCAACGGGGTGGGGTGAAATTCTGGGGGGGGGGGGGGAAAGGAGAGAAAGTGTCCTAACTGACTGACTAACTCACTCACTCATCAAACTCAGGGGAAAAATACAGCTTAAAAATAAATTAATAGGTGTTCAAGTGTTTTTTCATCAGTCCAATTTAAGGGGCCCATGGGGAGGGGTGAAATTTTGGTAAAAATAATTGAAAGAAAATGTCCTGTCTGACTCACTCACTCATCACGCCCAGCGAAAACTATTAAAGTTGGAAACATGAAATTTTGGGAATATGTTCGCTGTATGTCGAAAATGTCAACTAAGGAATGATTTTTGTTTATTCGGGTTTTAAAGAGGTGTTAAGGGGGTAAACGTGCATTTCATTGTATAACGATATCCCATGAGTAGTTTCTTTGGGGATGTTTTTTTTTTTTTTAGCGTATGGCTTTCAGTGCCGGGAGTGTCCGAGGACATGTTCGGCTCGCCAGGTTTGTAGCTGCTTCGAGACGGACACCCAATGGGTGAGCTACGAGTACCGTTGGGAAGGGAAGTAGGAATGGAAGAACGAGGAGTTGAAAGGTAGCGGCTGTGGCCTATAGTTAGGGACCAACCCCGGCATTTGCCTGGAAGGAAGATGGGAAACCACAGAAGACCATCTTCAAGGTTGCCGGCGGGGGGATTCGAACCTCCTCGCCTCCCGGATGTGAGCGACTGCCAACAGTCTTGCCGTAACGACCACGGCTAACTCACCCGGTTTTGGGGATGTGATATTCGGTATATAGACTAATCATTAAAAATAATCAGACATATGTCTAAGGGTTTATCGATGTGGTGTATATTATGAGGTGAAAGGGGTGAAAATAGGGGATTGAGGGATTCTTAACGGAGCGTGTATCTCTGTAACGACATAGGCGAGAAGTTTGAAATTCGGCGGGAAAAAAACAGTTTAAAATACAAGTAAATGGGTGTTCGACCGTTTTTTCATAAATCCAATTTAAGGGGCCCTTGGAGAAGGGTGAAATTCTGGGGAAAAAAGAGGAAAGAAAGTGTCCCAACTGATTGACTCATTTACTAACTCATCAAACTCAGGGGGAAAACAGCTTTAAATAAGTAAATAGGTGTTTGACAGTTTGTTTCATAAAACCAATTTAAGGGGTTCATGGGGAGGGGTGAAATTATCAAAAATAAATGAAAGAAAATGTACTGACTGACTCACTCATCATCGCCCAGCCAAAATTATTGAAGTTAAAAACATGAAATTTTGGGGATATATTCGTTGTATGTCGAAAACGTCCACTAAGGAAAGAGTTTTGTATATTCAGGTTCTAAAGAGGTGTTAAGGGGGGAAAACGTGCATTTCATTGAATAACAATATCATTTGGGGACGTGATACTTGGCACATATACTAATCATTAAAAATAAGCTGACACATGTCTAATGGTTTTTCGATGTAGTTTATATTATGAGGTGAAAGGGATGAAAAGTGGGGGTTGAAAAGATTCCTAACGGAGCGTGTATCTCTTAAACGACATAGGCGAGGAGTTTGAAACTCGGAGGAAATCAATCAGTTTAAAAATAAATAAATAAATAAATTAATAAATAAATAAATAAAATAAATAGGTGTTCGACCGTTTTTTCATAAATCCAATTTAAGGGGCCTATGCGGAGGGGTGAAATTCTGGAAGAAAAACGTCCACTAAGGAAGGATTTTTGGATGTTCACCCTCATCGACCAACCAAAACTATTAAAGTTAGAAGAAAGATATTTTGGGGATATGTTTGTTGTGTGTCGAAAACGTCTACTAAGGAGGAATTTTTGGGTATTCAGGTTCTAAAGGGGTGTTAACGGGGTTAAACCTGCATTTCATTGAATAACAATATGACACGACTATGACGCGAGTGAAGCGAGGCTAAAAATGAGATGGTGTGTGTCTGTGTATTACTCAATCACGCAAGTACCACTGGTCCGATTTACATGAATTTTACATGGAAGTAGCTGATTTACCTGGTTAACATATAGGTTACTTTTGACTTCAATACTTTGCACTATTTAAAGATGGCGACCATTTTAGTGACGTCACTACACCCTTTGGTTTCAAACTTTCATATTTCAATTTCAAATATAAAGAGAACGCTAAGAAATAGCAAACTTTTGATGGCATATACGAGATTTAAAATTAAATTTTCTATCCGAAAGGTATCTCCAACGGTTAGCGAGTAAAACCTAAATTTGTGCTATAAAACACGGTCAACGCCGAGCGGTGTAGTTAGACAAAATGTTCCATCCTTAATCTCCCTCTGCGCAGCACTCGGCCTATCCCCTGTTTTAACTGTCACCTTCACATTTTAATTTATTTATAACGCGTAGCGAAGAACGGGTACTTCAGCTAGTATATTTATAAATCCATGAACTCCACCTTCCCCAATGGATCCGAATGAAGCCATGCAGCAAGAGAAATAAGTGAAAAGTGCCAAATATGGAAAGTTCAACTTATAGGCCCTCTTGTTGACCTAGATGTTACGCCCCTTAAAACAACAATTATCATCATAATCAACCTCTTGTTAAAGGTTAATAAGTCATCATTTATTTTTCAACTGAAACAAATAGAGGAGGGGCCCCAATACCAAGAAGTCACCCTGCACGCTGGGAATATTCTGAAACCATCTTTACAATATTTCCAAACTGGTTTGTAAATGAGAAATTCTCAAGTAACTCGTTATTTTCTCATAATATTAATTTAACTTATGTATAAGCTGCTTATATTTTATTGTGAATAAGCCTACAGGTTATCAGACAAAACATGACTAACATGCCCTAAGCCCCTGAAATTGATTAAATTTTTTCTTAGATCAATTAAATAAAAGTATGGATAAAATAGAAAATCATTTAGACCACCTCGTGGATTAGTGGCAAACATTATCGGCTGTCGCCTTGGAGGTCCGGGTACAAATCTCGTCTTTGTCAAGTAATTGTAATTCTGTTCTGAGGGCTGGAACGAGGTACACTCTGCCTTATGAGGCAAAACTGAAAAGAGGATGGTTCTATTACCATCTCCGCCATCTTCTACTCCAAGCAAATGCCGGGATAGTTCCGAACTGAAGACCACAGCAGCCTCCTTTTCAAACCTCATATGAATTACGAAAGGGACAGATGACCTCGTAGTTACGCCCCTTAAAACAACAATAACAAACTAACTGAATTACATATACACACACTACTACGTACTCCACAGTAACACAGGTTATCAGACAACATTCCTTGTGACGTGATGTAATATTCATGCCGTATTAGTCAATGTATTTAATTTTAATTCCCTGTTAATAAGAAAAATACGGCTTCAGCTGTCTACGGTGTTTAGATTCCAAATGCTTTTATCGTGATTTAGATAATAAATGGAGTGGCATGGCCTCTTATAGAGATATATGGAAATTTGGTGGTCACGTCTTGGCCAGCTAATGCCAATGGGACGGCCTTGCTATTCCTTCATCAGTTTATTTCTGACTTTATTAGCCTTTGCTCGAATGTAAAAAGGTCAAAATCAGAGGAATGGGAAAGACTATCGAAAATGCATGTACCCAGCGGTTTATTCTGGATCCTGAACTATGTGTATGCAACATATGGTTGAGATGGGTGGAACACTGTAGATTTGTATACGGAACTAACACACCCACCCACATATACACATACATACCCACATACAGACTTTCACTTTTATATATAAGATAGCTATTTTACCCAGCGTTGCCCGGCAGCTGTCTTTATATATGTTATATGAAGATACATGCCAATATATTTCGCAGAGTAGATTCATTTTCCCCCCAAGTGAGTTTAGAGTTCTCCTCGACTCTGATGTTACTCAAGTGCAATATTAATTTGCTGTAAACCTAGTCGAAAAGTACTGTGCAGTACAATTACGTAGCAGAGCATGGAACAATAGTAAAAGGGATGTATATGCACCATTCCTCGAGAACTCAGTCTCCCAATTACTTTCCTCATAGTGTTTATTTTGTTTTCTGTGGTTTCCCACTCCTACTCGAAGCAAATACCGGGATAGTTCCTAACTGAAGGCCACAGCAACCTCCTTTCCAATCCTCTTTTAAATTACAAATACACACACTACTACAGCCATTACAGTAACACAGGTTATCCTGCATGCAGGGTTAGTCAATGTATTCCTTTTTAATTTTAATTCCCTGCATCGACCCCTGTTAATACAATTTAAAAAAACTATTCAAATTTTTATGGCGTTCAGATTCCTAATGCTCTTATCGTGGTTTGGATAGAAAATGGAGGCCCATGGCCTGGTGTTTACGTATTGACTGTAGTCAAGGAGAAAATGGAGTAGCATGGCCCCTTACAGAGACAGATGGGAACCTGGTGATCACTTCTTGAGGCAGTGTTGCCGTTGAGAAAATTGAGTGGCAAGGCCTGTTCCCGAGATAGATGGATACTTGGTGGACCCGTCTTGTGCTGCTGTTGCCATAGAGATGGCCGACCTTGCCGTTCCTTCATAAGTTAAATTTCTGACTTTATTGGCCTCTGCTTGAGTGCAAAACGCCGAAATCAGAAGAATGAGAAAGACTATCGAAAATTCATGTAGCCAGCCGTTCCTTTTGGGTCCTAGATTATGAGTATGCAAAATTTGGTTGAGATTGGTGGAACGGTGTGGATTTGTATACGGAACAAATCCACCCACATACCCACATACATATATACATACAGACTTACAGTTTTATATATAAGATACTTCAAGTTTTCACGGCGATTCCTGCTGTTTCCAAGTTGTTAGGATTAGAAAATTTCCAACTATTTTACCTCTAGTAAATCTTTATTGTGTCTAATGGGGAACGATTCCTTGCTCCCTTTCAGAATCAAGTATTAAAAACTAACCAATTACGTACTGTCCCCGTTTACCTGGATAGTAGGCTGTCAGATATCCGCCCCCTCAATCGGATTGCCAATTATCAATCGCACCGGCACAGTTACATCAATGAAAATGGCACTGACAGATACTATCGAGATAAGAGCACAGAAATTCACAGGAAATCATTGTGGAACACACCAAAATAGACGGGGGTGCATACTTACCGTTGCTTACCTCTTAATTATCTCGGGGTTTGAGTTGACAACAGGATCACTTAAAAGTCTGTTCACACAATAATCTCCGCCATGACATTTAATAATGAACCAGAAACGAAGACGAGAACTTTGAACTGTACAAAAGCTTTATTTCTAATAAAGGGTCTGATTTTCCTAACACAACAAAATATACGTGGCTATCAGTAGCCCAAGTCAATCTGACTACGTCCTCCAGTAGGACTTGCAAAATTATTATACAACATGATATATAAAACATTTCAGCTCCCAAGAGCTCCAAATACCGTAATATTCATAACACTATTGGATTGGAAAAGGACGTCAGGGTGTGACATATATAGAGCATTTGTTTCCTTTTAATAAACAAGAGAATGATATTTATAGTCGCAAGGCCGGAGTGTACGACCTCACTCTCTGAAAACCATATGTTGACACAGCTGCGGGCTACCTTCCAGCCTGCTGCATACTGGTCAAATGCACTCCCTTCTCACACGCTATGTTACGTAAGAATCCAGCCTGCACTCTCAAGCTTTTAAATGTCTTACAAGACAACTCACATTATATTTACGCAAATCTTTCAAGTACTTTGATCACATCCTAATGGATCATTACATAAATTTCTTAAACTTGTTAACTTCAATCCAAATGTTTAACTAGCTCTTAAATGTTTATAACAAAATCACATAAATTATTTATAACAATTAGAAATTGTTTATAATATTTGTCAAAGACAATAAAAATATTCTAAGCACGCCTTTAACATCACTCTCGTTTCATATTAGTTTCAAAAATATTTACAACAATTATTTACAATATTAACATTTAAATTGTTTAAATTATTAATTTAATAAATACATTAGCCACATGTTCATTCGGTTGGTAATTTTATAATCCTGTTTAATATAATCGACCAATGAAGGTTAGTTATACATGTTAATGTCACAATCGGGTTTAATAAAGTTTTTAATAATGATTTGTGACGGCAACCTTCATTCAACATCTTGTCTCAAATTCTTTCAAAACTCGTGTTAATTATAACAGTAAATCACTTGATTAATTTTCAACGAACTATAATAATCTTACTCCAGCGGAAAATCCTTCGCTAACAAGTTAATGCACAATCTGCATTAAAAATATGCCCAAAATCATCATATATTAATCTATATGGCATTTACAACTTTCACATCACTTACAAAACCTCCACAAATAATTCTTTAACATTTATTCCTGTGGGAACTTCCTTCATATTCAAGGGCATTATATTTCAGCGACTTTCAACACGCGCTGCACTAGCGATTATACATTCATAGTTCCACTTAAAAATTTTATAATCATAAATTGTTTCAAAACTGTTTTTCTATTTAACCTTCGTAGATTTCATTCATGAACTGAAATGAAGTCAAAACTTGCCAATCACAAACAAATTTAATAGTGAATACGCTTATATACGCCTGTCTGGTCTATCAAAATTTAAGACTAACATCTTAAAAGAAATTGTAGTATGAAAATACTATCTTCAAATAAAGTGCGACTAAATGCAAAGTAGTCGAATAGAATCCAATTAGACTGGGGAATGCAAATATCGTTATATAATTCTCTAATTGAGAAAAACTCCTAACAAAAGTACTTGACTTTAATGCATTCAATAATTCATTATTAACATTACTCTTTCACAAAATTGTCTATAATGCAATGTTCATTCATAACTGACGATAAATGTCTGTGTTGCAATCAATACAAATAACGACTAGTATTTCCAAGATCGTCGATAACGTAAGAGATTTTAACGCTCTAAAATCATTTAAATGTTCTTCCTTCTTGATGATGACAGAAAATTGTTCAAAGTAATTAAACTGGGGTAGAATTACTTTAATAAAATGACACGCTGTCTGAATTTAAATCTGCCATAAAAATCATTAACTTACAGTCAAATCGTGACTACAAAAAAAAAATTAATTACTGAAAAATCCAAATATCAGTCTCAACTGATTCAAAATCGTTAACTATGCCCATGACATAACAATGTCTTAATAAATTGACGAAAAATGCAAAACTCATCAAGGTGTACTGAGAATAAGAATCTCAACAAGAAAATAAGGCAAAATACATGAGGATTAAAAATATGGGAAAAATGGTTGCTCAAACATTACTAGGTTACTCAAATACAATAAACGTTCACGACTACCTTATCTGCCGATTGACGTTCCAGAGGAAAATTCCCCAAAGAAGACTGCTGATGGATCCATTTCACCACGTTAAAGCTGAGCTCCATCCTCGAAATAGGAAATAGCACCATCGGAGAATCGAACTGCTTCCTTCTCCGTGAATCGCTCTGCTCCTCGAATACGAATAGACATCCTTCCGGCAATAATCTTCTTTGTGAGTCGGGACTATCCTGACCTCTCTTGAAAAATTCCCTGAAGTTCCAGTAGACAATCATCATGACGTTTTGTAGAAATTTCCGAAGAAATTATTCATATTCAGAGTATGAAATTGTTTCTATGGCTGTTCGATGGTATTCAGCCTTTACTTACGAAACATGGGTGTAGATGGTATTCACCGCATGTTCGCTTGTGTGGAATAGCAATTAGCGAAGTTCCATGTCGCTATCTTACTCCATTGAAGTATGTCCCAATTGCAATAAGCCTTCTTAGCCTTCCATCTGCACTTCAGTTGTAGTGTCAGAAGAACAAACTGCCGTATTCAAATGCTCCATTATACTGTATCGTTCTGTAAGCAAGCAATCTGAAGTCTTTCTACTCCACTCACAGCGTTAGCCTTGCGTTGTTTCTGGCTTATACAAAAGTGTTTCTCTAGTGGTGAGATAATCACTTTTGCCAGTCGTATAAAACAGCTAATATCTTTTGAAGTACTCGGTCGAAATTGTTCAGCTTTTCTCTATAATTGCATGTAGTACTGCACAATACAATTATGTTATCGTAGACCGCTAACTGTTTGAAGCTAAACTATTAGAAGCTTTCTAATGTCCGTTTCAACTTCACCTAGTTTGACCTGTATCTCGTTAACATAGTGGCCTCGCCACGCGTTATAAAAAAAACGATTCTTTTCACTTGCTGTTCACTTTGATGTCTCACTATATTGAATGTATAAGAAACTGACTTTCGATGATCTGAGCATTAGATCTCAGAATGATCAGAGAACGAAAGAGAAGACAAGAGAAGAGGCTCCTTTCTTCTGCGCAAGCCCTTTTATTACCTTCTCGAGGGGCGTTACCATCCCTTCCAAAGCGTGATACTACGTCATCGCTAGAACTTCCAACTTCGTTAATACATGACGGATTTTCAAAATTCAAAAACTGAAAATAAATTTCACCAAAATTCCAAATCAATGCTTTTACTGCAAATGTATTTCCACAATTCTGCATTCAAAAAGTCATAAAAATACCATAGTTTCAGCAATCTCCGTCTTCCTTTAAACTATCGTTCATTGGTTCATGCCTCTCCTCCAATAGCATAGTTTCTTCCTCAGCAGAATTCCTCGTTTCCTGCGACTGCGTCGTACATCTTGGAACATTCTGGACAAAAATGCTGACGTCACTGAGAATCTCAGCTCAAGTAGCTTGCTGGCATAACATATACGTCATCCGTGCTTACGTCATGACTACCCACGTCATAACTATGACAGCCATAACTCTAATCATAATTTCAAATATAGCCACCGTGGTCTCTACATAATTCAATTACGGGGGCATTCTCCTCTCACCACGTTTTAAAAACAGTTGCAAATTGTTTTTAAACTCAATGTTACAAGTATCTCAACTCTCTTGAACACGAAATTGAATTATTACTGGCTTATTCTAGTATAGTATCTCCTCTATGTTCCTTAATCATATAAATTTCTTCTACTCTGGGTTGTATGTGGTTAATGTATTCTTTCCTCTCTAATTCCTCTTCTGACCAGTGTTTCTATTTTCTAAGTTCTGCTGGCTCGTAGAAGGCCCAGGATCGATTACAACATCCTGCCTTTTCCTTTGATTGTCAGCTTCTTTATCCCTTAATTCTTTTAAGTATTGCTGGCTTTCCTTTTCTCTTTGCTGATATTGCTCAGGTGTCATAACCTGACTTTGAGTATTCTGGTTTCTATTTTGGTTTTGGTTATTCCTATTATAGTTACGATTATACCCATTATTGTTATAATATCTGCCTCTTCCATTATAGTTTCCTCGGTTGTAGTTCCAACCTCTTCTCTGTTGATATGGTCGGTAACCTTGTGATCTGTAATTTCTAAACTGATTATTCCTGTGAGGACCTACATTGTCAGTTTTCTCCTCCTCTGGCTTGTCAGTTTGTTGGACTTGGTCCATGTATACCGTATTGATTTCCTTATACTCTTGCCTTTGACCTTTCTGGACTACGTTAGGCATTGGACTTGTGTAGTCTAACCTTCTTAGTAATTCATCCATGCTGGATAAATCCCTGATGTTGGACGAAATTATAAGTCTCCTCACCTCAATTGGCAGCATACGAGAAATCGCATCTATTAGTTGCTCCGTGGACAATGGGGGTTGCAAAAATCTCAAGCGGGACAACTGACTCGTAAAGAAATCAGCGTACCTCGTTGGAAGAGTACCTGAGTATTTTCTTGAATATACCTCCGCTCTTAACGAATTCTGCGCTTCTATGGACCAAAATCGTTTGATTAATGCCTCTGCAAACTCGTCAAAGTTGCTGAATGTATATCTAAAAGCTCTAAACCATTCAAGGGGTCCTCCAATCAGATATCGCTCTACAATCTTCATCTCTCTCTCTCTGGGAATGTGAGCTTCGATGAAATAATCTTTGAGATTCCTTACATACTCTATAGGTGTCAAACTATCAGTGTTACTGAATTTTTGTGGTTTGTCCTCGAAATTCCTAATGACTGTCACGTTCCTCGGATATGAATCCGGATAGTTTTTCCCACTATCTCGATAATTCCACTCAGATTCCATATTCCTCTCGTCATCCTCCTCTCTGAATCTGGATACACGTTCTTCAGGAGTCACGTCTCTTTCTTCTAGATCTAGGTGACATCTTCTAGTATGCTTCCTGTTCAATTCGCAAGCTAAGCCTTCTGTATCCTTGTCGGTGATTTCTGTTAAGACTTTCTTGACTATCTCTTCCTTGTAGTTCTCCATTAAACTAGCCTCTCCTAACTTCAAATTTTTCAGTTTACTCGTCGTTTCGTTTACATCCGAGACAACTTTATGAATTTGATCCTCTAATGTAGATTTTAAAGTTTGCATATCCTGATCTAGTTGTGTTCTATCGTCAACTTGTTTTTCGGATAGCGAATTTATCCTGACGCTTAAATCTTTTCTAATCTGTACTACCTCATTATTAATGTCTATCTGCGTACTGGCAAGTTTTCTTTCAATCCTTTCCTGAATTTGGGTTACATGTTCCCCACTTGACTTATTCCACTCGTCTTTCCATACCGCTACGTTTGCTGTTAATGTCTACCTGAACATTAGATACATCTGTTCTAGCTTTTTGAATTTCTTTCTGGACTTCCTCGACCTTGTCTTGGACAGTCGCTACATCGTTTTTGACAACAACTACTTCGGCTCTAGCACAAGCAATATCCCCTCGGACATTAGCTACATCTAAATTTAACATTGTAAGGTCTCTCTGTACCTTAGACACATCATTTTTAACATCAGACACATTTGTGCGGATGTCACTTACAGTATTTTCAATTCCTAGGGTATTAATCTGTAAACGCGACATATTATCCTCCAAATTAGCAGCACTAGTTTGGATACCCTTCAAATTAGCAGACAAAGTACTAGCATTCTCCTCCATCCTTGCATTTAAATTAGCAGACAAATTATTAACATTCTCCTCCATTCTTGCATTCAAATTAGCAGACAAATTACTATTATTCTCCTTCATGCTTTCATTCAACATCTGCTTCATACTACTATTCATGCTAGCAGACAAATTACTATTATTTTCCTCCATCATCCGCTTCATGTTAGCAGACATCTCCTCTAACATTTTCTTCAAACTTTCATCTGCCATTACAATATTATTATTCAAAATGGATTGCTGTAGGGACATACATCAAAAGAGCAAAATAACAACGTTTTAGCAACACTTTTCACCATATATAATTTTGATCAATTTTCTGTCTTAAATCTAACTTATAACTACCTTATAATTAATATTCGAAGATACTTCATGTTGAAACAAACTCAAGCACATGTTCAAATTTCTCTGGCTCATTTTAAAATATCCTAACACAAATAATTTACATTTACAATCCAAATAATTAATTTTATCTTTAATATGACTGAAGTGTCATAAGCCGGTCAAATAAAATAAGATTCCAGATTATAGGCGATTTTTCTAAGTTTCCTGCCCATTTAACTTTTCTCAAGTTGTATAAAATCTGATCTTTTCTGAGTGTAATTTTCCTAATACAATACAACATTTAATTCCTATATAATCACACTCTTAAATACTACAATTGGCCTAGACATCTAACAAAGAATCAACCTCTTCATTTGAGACTAATCGAACCTCACGTTTTAGGTTTGTCAATCTTTCTAGTGTTCAACCTGGTGATCCAGTGTTGTTGAACACGCCCCACACGTTGACTGCGCCAATCTTTCTGTTGACTCAGCCCCACGCTCTTGGATCGCCAATCATTTAAATGTTCTTCCTTCTTGATGATGACAGAAAATTGTTCAAAGTAATTAAACTGGGGTAGAATTACTTTAATAAAATGACACGCTGTCTGAATTTAAATCTGCCATAAAAATCATTAACTTACAGTCAAATCGTGACTACAAAAAAAAAATTAATTACTGAAAAATCCAAATATCAGTCTCAACTGATTCAAAATCGTTAACTATGTCCATGACATAACAATGTCTTAATAAATTGACGAAAAATGCAAAACTCATCAAGGTGTACTGAGAATAAGAATCTCAACAAGAAAATAAGGCAAAATACATGAGGATTAAAAATATGGGAAAAATGGTTGCTCAAACATTACTAGGTTACTCAAATACAATAAACGTTCACGACTACCTTATCTGCCGATTGACGTTCCAGAGGAAAATTCCCCAAAGAAGACTGCTGATGGATCCATTTCACCACGTTAAAGCTGAGCTCCATCCTCGAAATAGGAAATAGCACCATCGGAGAATCGAACTGCTTCCTTCTCCGTGAATCGCTCTGCTCCTCGATTACGAATAGACATCCTTCCGGCAATAATCTTCTTTGTGAGTCGGGACTACCCTGACCTCTCTTGAAAAATTCCCTGAAGTTCCAGTATACAATCATCATGACGTTTTGTAGAAATTTCCGAAGAAATTATTCATATTCAGAGTATGAAATTGTTTCTATGGCTGTTCGATGGTATTCAGCCTTTACTTACGAAACATGGGTGTAGATGGTATTCACCGCATGTTCGCTTGTGTGGAATAGCAATTAGCGAAGTTCCATGTCGCTATCTTACTCCATTGAAGTATGTCCCAATTGCAATAAGCCTTCTTAGCCTTCCATCTGCACTTCAGTTGTAGTGTCAGAAGAACAAACTGCCGTATTCAAATGCTCCATTATACTGTATCGTTCTGTAAGCAAGCAATCTGAAGTCTTTCTACTCCACTCACAGCGTTAGCCTTGCGTTGTTTCTGGCTTATACAAAAGTGTTTCTCTAGTGGTGAGATAATCACTTTTGCCAGTCGTATAAAACAGCTAATATCTTTTGAAGTACTCGGTCGAAATTGTTCAGCTTTTCTCTATAATTGCATGTAGTACTGCACAATACAATTATGTTATCGTAGACCGCTAACTGTTTGAAGCTAAACTATTAGAAGCTTTCTAATGTCCGTTTCAACTTCACCTAGTTTGACCTGTATCTCGTTAACATAGTGGCCTCGCCACGCGTTATAAAAAAAACGATTCTTTTCACTTGCTGTTCACTTTGATGTCTCACTATATTGAATGTATAAGAAACTGATTTTCGATGATCTGAGCATTAGATCTCAGAATGATCAGAGAACGAAAGAGAAGACAAGAGAAGAGGCTCCTTTCTTCTGCGCAAGCCCTTTTATTACCTTCTCGAGGGGCGTTACCATCCCTTCCAAAGCGTGATACTACGTCATCGCTAGAACTTCCAACTTCGTTAATACATGACGGATTTTCAAAATTCAAAAACTGAAAATAAATTTCACCAAAATTCCAAATCAATGCTTTTACTGCAAATGTATTTCCACAATTCTGCATTCAAAAAGTCATAAAAATACCATAGTTTCAGCAATCTCCGTCTTCCTTTAAACTATCGTTCATTGGTTCATGCCTCTCCTCCAATAGCATAGTTTCTTCCTCAGCAGAATTCCTCGTTTCCTGCGACTGCGTCGTACATCTTGGAACATTCTGGACAAAAATGCTGACGTCACTGAGAATCTCAGCTCAAGTAGCTTGCTGGCATAACATATACGTCATCCGTGCTTACGTCATGACTACCCACGTCATAACTATGACAGCCATAACTCTAATCATAATTTCAAATATAGCCACCGTGGTCTCTACATAATTCAATTACGGGGGCAGTACCATGTCAAAGCTCTACTTTTAGCACGCATACTTCATCACCACGCTAGTTAAACCACATCGTATACAAGAGAAAGTGACGTGTCTTGTGGAGTTTGTTTGTTCCAGCCGATAGGAGGCTCTAGCGTCGGCTGGCGCAGAGGGCAGACGGTATCAATACCAGCAGTTGAATGTTACTTTTAGTTGTCAGCTTCCTCGACGTAGTATCAGACAATATGACCCAAATATAAAGTTTTCCACACTGAGTAAATAAAACGATGACGTCCGCTGAGCGAATTATCAAACGTAAGATTACGTAATAGTAAAATATAATAAGGAAATAAATCATTCTGACAGGGATCAAAATGTAAAAATCCTAAGCTGCACAAATTCAGTACATATAATATAATGTTAACTTTGGACAGTTTACACAACGACTGCTCACTACTAAATTATTTCGAACGAAAGAAGAAGCAGCACTTCCCGAAAAACGAGATCATTAAGGTCCAGTTTATGTTCCATGCAACGGCCCTAAAATAATCTCATTAATGCTGTCCACTTATAAAATATATCACCCCACTAATTTGAGAGGGAAGAAAATTTATTTTCAACGGCTTGTTCGACCTGTAAAAGAATATTGAATACACTGTCGGACGGGTGAGTTAGGTAAGTAAGGGTATTTAATGAGCCAAAATCCTTTATGTTGGCGACCTAACTGCCTAAGGTTTGGTACAAGGATTCGACATATGTTTACCGGACATGTTTTGCTTGTCAGGTCCTAATGGAGTCCGACATACTTAGTGACACGCTGTATGTACAGTGAAAACTCTGAATGAGAATGGTTAGTTTCTGGGCTGCTAAAATACTTAACATCATTATCAACTTATGTCAGACAATAACACACATAAATATGTTCAATGACATATATAAAAAGAGGATAACTTATTCAAAGCCATCATTGTTAGTTTGCATTCACAAAAATCCTTATTTTGTTATCAACTTACTCATTTGGATGATTTGTATTTGCATCCCTCTCGTCATCATGGGTTTCTTCTTTTATAACCTAGCGACAAAAATGAATCATTAATTTCTGAGGTGTTATCTTACGCTTGTTCGATTCTACAAAATAAATAACAAATAATGAAACTTTACAGCACAGCTCAACTTGAAGTGAGGATATATTAGATATTCCACTGACGGAAATTACTTTCTTGCTTTAATTAGTAAGTTATTGAGGCTTTAAGGGGCGGAACACCGAGGTCATCTGCCCCTACTTTCTTATTCTCCAGCGTATCTTACTGCATTATACAAGCCTCATGTTAAGAAAGCCATCCTTCTTTTATAGGCCTAGTGCATCTAAGTGTGATAGAAAATGTGGTGAACAGAGCAATAAAGGACATAACAGGTTTAAGGGCTGAATAAATAATAAGTAATAAGCAATTTCCAGCAGTAAGACTCTAAGGGGCTAATCCAACCTCTTGTCCCATTTCAGTCTCACAGGTCACTTACAAGTGTATTGGCCCTCAACAGTTCTACCTCACAGCTTTTAAGAATGAACGTATAAATCACTCACCTTAGGTCATATCAACAATATTCTACATGAATATATTCAAAACACAATGAATGATTACTTCGAGCATGCCAATTGCTGTACGCGCAACTGGTTAGAGTGTTGTGTAGACTATTTAACATACATTTTGCCTCTACATAATGCTTCTACTGCATTATATATTAACAGCAGTTTAGAGTTACTGCGGTACTGCGAAACAGCATAAATTTTTCTAGAAATAAACTTTTCGTTTGTCCGTTTTCCAACGAAGATCAAATGTAATTTAATAAGCCATCATGTGTTTTCTTCCTAAGGCAGGCTGAGGTGGTGTTTAAAGCTCCTTGTTGGATTTATTAGGAAACCTTTCTTGATCTTGTAGGCAATCATCTCCGGCCAACTTGAACTGTGATATATGATATGACACCGACATGTTCTCGGACGTTATAACGTTTCTACTGACAACAATGCAGGGCCTGATTTTATGGTGCCGGGAATTAATCGTTGCATAACTGGAAAACATTCAAGGACATGAGCCAGTGCCAGTATCTCCCTGAGGAATCACCGGTAGAGTTCACCAGACAAAAGAATGTCTGGAGCAGTTCCGACTGCAGTGACGTTGACTTACATTTCCATAGCTTCGCTCCAACTCATTGCCTATTTCAAAGGCTTTCATAAATGTAGTCGGTATCATAAAAAATGGCTTGAGGAAAGAAGCTGAGCTTATTAAAAATATCACGAAATTTCAAGATTCAGGGTACTTCCCCGCTCTGAAGACAACTGGGTTTGAAACACACCGTCGGCTTTATATGAAACGGTTTAGTATAATTCCCCATGTTGTATTCCAGGCGAATGCGGGATTGTACGTGGTAATAGGCCGTGGACACTTTTTACCAACACCTCACCATATTTCATTCTGATTAAACAGTACATAGAGGTAACGAAGGGGTTTAATCTAAAACATAAACGTACATATTGAGAAATAGCACACATGATGGATCACCGACGGCAAAGAACAAAAACATCAAATAGTAGATACCAACAAACACAAACACGTTAACGTTTGCTGGAGCATAACTTCTACACAAGAAGTTCGTTCTCATAAACTCCGGCTTTAAGAAAGAACCGTTGTCCCATAAGAACTCCCTCAATCTCCTTCCCAACACTGTAAAAACGGGAATAATAAGGGTAGAAATACTTGCACACATCTTAATCAGTTGTAAGGAATGTAAAATACAGTCCGAGATTTTTCAGTGTTAACTTACTAATAAAAGTGAAGCTGATATATATCGACATTTCTGCACCATTCCGTTCTTTTCACTTAAATATACAAATTAAATCCTTAACCACCAACAATGGCATATCGATTGTTCAACGGAAATACATGCGAGAAATGAATCACACTTATCATCCTGAAGTGAACAGATGTATGGTGATAGATATTGAGTTTGATATTTGAGGCTTACTGAGGCGTTAGTAAGCCCAATATTTGAGTGGCCGTTAACATCGGATCAGCTGACTGTTAGCAAGGGAAGTATTTTCCCCTATGTGTTTCCAGTTCAGATAAGATATGTGGATTTGCAGTTTCGATTTTGATTGTTCAGTATAGTTCACTGGAAAGGTGCGTTATTTGAAAACAAATTTTGAATTGGTGAATTTTGTATTTATTTCGAGGTAGATGTTTTTTTTGCCTTATATTCGACGGGAACGTTATTTTAAAACCCATTTATAGATTATGAGATCCTGGTTCTTCGGTCTATCCACACATGCTGATTCCACCATTGTAGAATGAAGGGTCACATGATCGAGTCGAGGCTTATATAAATAATTAGAACACTCAAATATTTCGAGTAAGATTTTTCATTAGTTTGATTTTGTGCTATACCTTTCCCTACAGGTTTGTCGACGTTTGATTTTGATGAGGGTTTGATTTAATCGGTGATAGAACCGATACATTCGTTTGATTGGATTTTGATTGATCTGATATCCAATATTAAAATTTTGTTTGTTCCTGTAGACTCCACTCGCAATATTTGTACTAATACTAAGTGTATAAGGTGGTTAACAGTCATAACTTGCTATTTGAGATTAATGCACGGTAAATGATATGATGTGTTTATCATTCTTCCTCTTATAAATAAATAGCAGTTGTCACCGACCATTTCTCATGTATTGTAGTAGTGAGGAGAAGATCAGAAGGAATATTTATCACATTTCCTCTCCAGTATCATTTCAAGTACAATTTCGGGGAAGCATATTCCATGTGTCATAATTGTCATTAATATCTTTATTATTAATCCAGCAGCAAGCAATCTTCTACACGACTTGTACCTTCTGTACCAAACCCAGCCAAATAACAGAACGCTTCCATCTGCCATCAGTACGGTCTGAATACACAATTTTGTATTCCCTTAATTGCAATGGTGAGAGGAAGATGGCGATCAGGATATGTCTCTTATGAGGTGCAACAAGTAGTAACCCAAAAGGCACTTACCTCTTTCAAATCTCCATCACTCACCGAAGAAAGAGTTTCTATTTCTTCCCTTCTTGGAACAAGCTCTGGTATCGAAAAGTCTTCTATCTTGATATCCTCAGTCAGATCAGTATCATCCTGCAGATAAATTACTTGTTATACTAACACGTTCCTTTACATAGGTGCAAATAAAGAATACACAGTGTTCCATCATTTTGAATACCATCCAAACACAACGTGACATACAAGCCCAAGATAAGAAATATGAGACTTCACTGATTGTGAGACGACTTTCTGAAGGAACAGCTGAGCTGTCAACAATACGGCAACACAGTCGAGATCATGTTTATTCCTGCACGTTTTTTCCTTGTACGTCATTTGTTTCACGTAGAGCTTAGGAATGAGTTTCAGATGTGACGTTTTGTAGGATATTTTGTACAGGATTTGGCTAACTGGATTTAATTTAAGTAATATAAATGGTGGATGTGGTTCCATCGCAATTCATTATTTTTATTCTGGTTTCTTTTTCAGATGTAACTCATCGTTGTTGTGGAACGAAAGGGTATTAGGCATCTACTGCCGAAGATAGGAGCAATGAAACTATATCTGAAGAATAATTGACATTTGTATTTGCGTTGGAACTATTTTTATACCATTTCATAGCTTGTGTTTTAATGACGTTTCGGAATATAGGACATCTGGAGGTGATGTTCGGACAGTAATGTAAGATGGAATTTACTTTACGGAGTGATTATTTTCTAGTTAGCTTGTGGACTAACCACCAGATCCCCAAAACAGAGTAAGCTAGGGATCTTTGGTGAATAAATCACTCAAGGACACGAGTTTTATCTTAAATGTGTGGTTATTTGTACAGCAGATTTTGAACATTCTGTTTATTAAATAGAATGCGCTTGGACTAGTTTCATAACCACACCCAAAACCTGAGAGTAACGGTCTCTTGTTGGGACCAGTTCGAATCCCTGTGTGTTTGCTGGTGAAGGGATCTCACGAGGGTTGATTTGACTTTCGACACAGATGTATCTCGGATCAATACGAGCACAACATATTGTCCCCGTTCACTTGATCATAAACCGCGCCTATATCTGAATTCTACGTCAGACCACGTAATATCAAATTATACGCAGAGATTGTGAGCAGAGCTATTACATGGAGAAGGATGCATGAGAGGGCCGTGGAAGGATCGAGTGAGCTGTGAACTTCATCAGACTCAAGAAATGGAAACAAATATTTAAATAAAAGTAGACTCAATAAATACAATAAACTGAGTTGGAAATTTACTGCACGATATTAGACATTATTCTATGTGGAAATAATACACAGGGTGATGATAATTATTGTTTTAAGGTGCCTAACATCTAGGTTATCGGCGCCTGTAACAAATATTTGGTCTGTTGGCGAAGGAGCAACCTGACTGGTCGCAGAGGGAAGAATCCGGAAACGCTTACTTATTACTGTACAGTACTTGTCGAGCGCACAACAGCCTGAGTGCTGAGGTTTGTGTATTGCACCGCATGGTACTGAAGGTTGTAAACATTTTTTGAAATCATTTATAATACGGTGGCGAACATTTATTTGCCATTGCGGAATACGTTAGTAACGCGTCGAATATTTCACACACTATTTGGTGAACTAATGAAACACTTGCGAACTGTACACCGCATGGTCAGTTGTCGTGCTGTCTGAAATCGTGCTGCAAATTGCTAAGTTTAATATCAGGGCTAAAGAGGAGAAATAATATTCTATAAAACTGCGTGCAGTGTAACTTCGTTATTGAAGGCCATGGCGGCAGATTGCAGTAATAAAATCATCTAATAGGTGGCGTGAAGGAGGCGGCTGTGTTGTGTAAAAATATTAACAAGTGCAATAGGGAAGAAATCAGTTTCAGATTCAAAGCAGTGCAATTATATAACACATTAAAGAAGTGTAGAAGCAGTGCATCATGGAGAGAATGTTCGTGATATCACTGGTTCTAAATCACGTCGTAGCCAAACAAATCCATTCAAGTTGGGGGAAACGTGTCTTCATGATCACCGCCCTTTTAGTTACATTCTTTATGGCAAGTGGAATATACAGGCTGTTGGCAAAGTAATTATACCATGAAGGTTACGAAGAGGTCTGACCCCTTAAGAAATTACGGTAATTTATTAGGTACTAAAGAGAACTGTCAATTACGATGAGAAAAAGGATGATTACAGTACCTATAACTTTCGGGATCAGAACTGAGGCCGAGCTGACTAGGGGTAGTCAAAGGAAAAAAAAGTCCTCTCGGCACGCCGGAAGGCGGAGGTAGATTTCACCGGACAAACTTGGGAATAGGCGAAAATAGGCAGAATATGCAGATTTTCGTAGAAGGATCAGACCTCATTTATTGCGAGAAGGTATTTTATAATTGGAGCTTAATTAACATTGTTTTTCGTCATTTTGTGCTTATTTTAAACATTTTATTGTCTTATGGGAACGGTAACCTTCTTGTCATTTGGGGACCATGTTTATACTTGTGGTCACACTATCCTTATGCAAGGTTTCGACACTGATGTGTAACTATGTAACGGTCTGTTACTTCTTCACGCAAAATTATATCTCCCGCAGAGATTTTGGTTGGTTCCTCAGTTTAGGGGCTGCGACAACGCGGTCATGTAACCCCGTATACTTTGGGATGGCTGTATTAGTCTGTAATTCAGGTAAGGACTGCAGACGGTCAATTTCAAGCAGTAGTTCCTAATGTTGCTACCAGATACTACCGTCAACGACACCTAGCTGTGAACTTGGCTACTAGATGCCACCGCAACCAGCAACTCGCAACGAACGTTGGAACTTCCCCTCCAAAGGAAAGCATACTGAGGGATTTTTAGCGCTCTTAGAAAATCCGACGACGTCGGCCGGCTTTGAACTCACGACCTTGGGCATAGACATTCAGCATGCTACCAGTTACGTCACCGAAGCCGCTTCACACTTAGATGGAAATCTGAATCTGATCTCGTGCAAGTCCGTTATCTTGGCAACGTCTGATGGCTCATCCCTCATCAATTTAGTAGTGTTGCCATGCCAACCACTGATAGGTCTTGGCATTTTCTTATAATTCCGAAATTATTTTTCTCATCCCTTGGCATAATGGTGGGTTGTATCAAAAATTCTTTCAGACGAAAGTTTTAGGTAATTATTAGGGGAATATTGTCCATTTTGTACGGTTTTGATATGGTGCCTATTAAGAGAGATATGATTAATGTTTCCCGAAAAACCCAATTTTTCCCACCCCTTTGGTCAATGGTTGGTGCTATAAAAAACTCTTCAAACATAAATTTTTGGGCTTTATCCGACACATAGTATGAACGTTGAACGGATTCGATATTTCACATATTAAGAGATTTAAAGCAATATTTCACGTTTTCGAAAAAAGCCCCCCATTTTCACCCCCTTCGACCGATTTAGCCCAGTAACGAACTCGACCGAGATTTTATAGGTATACATATTCGGTAAAAAATTCAAAGTGATTGGTGCAAAATTACGGCAGTTATCGTGTCCACAATAAACTGATATACATATATATACATAAATTATATATAACTTTTGAACTGACGGTGGTTTTGGGGTCTGGGGGATATGAAACGCGAAGATATGTCGAAATTTTCCGGAAGTCGAAACATGGTACCCATTGCAATAGTTAGCTTTCTAATGAAATCTACCTCTGGTTGGTTCCTCAGTTTAGGGGCTGCGACAACGCGGTCATCTAACCCCGTGTACTTTGGGTGAGTGTAGAATCTGTCGGATACACGGTGTGAATTGTAATGGCTGTATTAGTCATAATTCAGGTAAGGACTGCAGACGGTCAATTTCAAGCAGTAGTTCCTAATGTCGCTACCAGGTACTACCGTCAACGACACCTAGCTGTGAACTTGGCTACTAGATGCCACCGCAACCGGCAACTCGCAACGAACGTTGGAACTTCCCCTCCAAAGGAAAGCATACTGAGGGATTCTAGCGCTCTTAGAAAATCCGACGACTACGGCCGGCTTTGAAACCGCGACATTGGGCATAGAAGTTCAGCATGCTACCAGTTACGTCACCGAAGCCGCTTCCCAATTTTTCAGGCGGCTTCGGTGGCGTAGTCGGTAGCATGCTGAGCTTCTATACCCAAGATAACGGGTTCAAACCCGGACGAAGCCGTCGGATTTTTTAAGAGCGTTAAAAATCCCTCAGTATGCCTTCCTTCGAGGGGAAGTAAAGCCGGCGGTCCCATGTCATAGATTTATGGCATGTTAAAGATCCTTCCACTAATTGCACCTGTGTGAAGCTAAATTGGATAGGTTAAGAATGTACACAACGCTCTTAGGTTTCTACGTTCGTTGCCAAGAGCCGACTGCGGTGGCGTCTAGTAGCTCAGTTCTGAACTTGGCCTCGTAGTCGTTGACAGTGGCGCTTGGCGGCAAAAGTAGGAACTATCTGAAAAATTGTTAGTTGCAGTACTTAAATTAACAAACAGATAACACACACTAATACAGTCATCACAATTAACACCGGTTATCAGACAGATTCTACACACATCCAAAGTACACGGGGCTACTTGACCGCGTTGTCGCAGCCCCTCAACTTAAGAACCAACCAACCACTTAGTCAGATGGAAATACAGAATCTGATCTCGTGCAAGTGCGTTGTCATGGCAACGTCTGATGGCTCATGCCTCATCAATTTAGTAGTGTTGCCATGGCAACCACTGATAGCTCTTGGCATTTTCTTATAATTCCGAAATCATTTTTCTCGTCCCTTGGCGTAATGGTGGGTCATATCAAAAATTCTTTCAGACAAAAGTTTTAGGTAATTATTAGGGGAATATTGTCCATTCTGTACGGTTTTGATATTGTGCCTATTAAGAGAAATATGATTAATGTTTCCCGAAAAACCCACTTTTTCCCGCCCCTTTGGTCAATGGTTGGTGCTATAAAAAAACTCTTCAAACATAAATTTTTGGGCTTTATCCGACACATAGTATGAACGTTGAACGGATTCGATATTTCACATATTAAGAGAGTTATAGCAATATTTCACTTTTTCGAAAAAAGCCCCCCCATTTACACCCCCTTCGACCAATTTAGCCCAGTAACGAACTCGACCGAGATTTTATAGGTATACAGATTCGGTAAAAAATTCAAAGTGATTGGTGCAAAATTACGGCAGTTATCGTGTCCACAAGAAACTGATATACATATATATATATAAACATAAATTATATATAAACTTTTGAACTGACGGTGGTTTTGGGGTCTGGGGGATGTGAAACGCGAAGATATGTCGAAATTTTCCGGAAGTCGAAACATGGGACCCATTGCAATAGTTAGCTTTCTAATGAAATCTACCTAAAAGGGAAAAGGGGCGCCCGACACAAGTAAACAAAAACAATAACGGTCTGTACTCAGGTCATGTGGGTCTCTAGCTACTTCCTATTAATGTCGTCGTGGTAAGCAGTGAAGCCGCGAAGGGGGGGTCAGGGTTTAACCCCCCCAACCCCCTGAGATAAATCTTTACTTGAAACTCTATATTGTCCCATCTATCACTTGCTTCACACTACCACTAGTATATATTTTAAAAGTGATCACGTTCATCACTTGGTAAATGTCCTGCACTCAACTCGTAGCGAGAAGACTCTTTCAGCAAGCCATGGATCAGGTTTACAGCCGGCCCCGTGGAGTAGGGGTAGCGCGCCTGCCTATCACCTGAAGGCCCCGGGTTCGATTCCCGGCTCCGTCAGGGAGGGCCGGAACAGGGTGCACTCAGCGTCATGAGGACAATAGAGTAGGTGTCTGACAGTGAGAAAGCGCCCCGATCACGAAAACCAAGATTAACGGCCGAGGGGACCCGATGCGATGATCACGCGTCACGCCAATATCTGCAGGCCAAATGGCTGGGCGACGGGCTTTAGTGCCAGGGTTATACATGGATCAGAATTGCTTTTGAAGTGTGCGATCGGTAACTTGATTCAGGCGTCTTCGGGTTGCGTTACTTGTGTGTATCCGTTTCTAAAAGTGTACACAAGATACTCCTTTCTATAAAATTCATAAACTAATGAAATTACCTGAATAAATAGTCGGGAAAATATCTGGAGATGATGTAGATTATAGCTGTTTCCTCCTCCGCTGCCTGAGACCCTCCCAGCAATCCCATATATTCTCAATAATCTGCATTGTGAAAATTATGAAAAGGCAGGAGTGCTTACTCTCAACAATTAGTAAAGATGTGGGGATGATTATTCATTAGCAATAGGCTACGAATGTTGACGCCCAAGTTAGAATCTTAACATTGTTTTATGCCGGTAACGAGCTTGCATTGCTGTGGTATTATTCCCTCTTCCACACTAGCCTATAGCAACCAGCAGCGCTTTCACTTAAAGGCTATCATATCTCGAATGCCTTATATGATAGACTTATAACATGGCACATTGTGTGGACTTAACCTATAATAGGATCCAGGGTGCCAGCAGAGTGGAACTGCTGTATCAATACAATAACATCAGCTACTGTTGGTGTTCTTATAGAAAACAAGACGAAGTATTTCAATCTTGCAAACAATATTCATTCTAAAAATCATTCTTATTATTACAAGAGAAATAAAGCAGAACCGATAATTACCTGTAGTTCATGTTCCTCCTTAACTGCTATCATTTCATCGTCAAATATATCAGCAGCCTCGTTTTTCAAGTTATCCGAGGGCAACAGGACAGTTGTCTCCTGCGAAGTAACACAAGCATGACCCAATCAAAAATATGCACACACAATATGAGTACTAAGTTACGTTACTAAACGTTAACGTGCCATTTACCATTAAGTAGTGTGTTAAGTCACTAAACCTCACTTGTCATGCACATCACTAGGAATGCAATGTTACACCATATACGAATCAAAATGCAACTCACACTGTTAGAGACTTCAACTATATGTGTCAACCAGTCAGGCTCACTTTTAATAAATAGTTGTTCCTCCATTGTCTTCTGGAAACTAGAACACAAGAAAGGCACTGAAGAATTAATTAAAGACCTTACTCATACCAGTAGGCTACGCCAAGTCATTCTCATATACAATAAATCAGGCGAAGAAGTGCACAATGATAAGGAGTGGTTATATGTTTGTCAACAACAGTAAAACAAATACGACCATGACGTTGGTCGAATAAGTTGTTATCCTTGCGATAGAATTGATAAAATTAATGCGTACGGTAATTTTGGTTGCTTATAGAGCAGTGAAATAAAGAAACCTATATTCAGTCTCCTTATTTCTATGAACACACAAACTTGATTTGCGATGAGCAGATTAAATATTATTATGTCTGACAATCAAGTACGGATGGCTAAAGTCTATCAATACGGTTAAGTAGGCACGTGAAATTGAACTTACTTTACTCTACAGGTATTGTAAATCGCCACTAGTATCATACAGAATACAGCCATTCGGAAATTCCACAAATTACAAGGATCTTCTTGTGTTACAAACCATGCAGTTCAAACAAGAAACATTATGGACCCAACTAACATGAAGGTAACTTGTATATTGTCGTCATAAAGCTGTTCCTATTTATATAGCCCCACCTCTGTATCTTCGACAGTTAAATACTGTGAATTGACTGTCACTGAAAATCTGCCCTGGACACTTAAGTATTACCTCCGCTGTGAAACATGTTATCATAACCAGTGGCATACCAAGGGAAGAATAGGTTGCGAGATGGAAAGCTTACATAGAGAGTTTGTATAAGGGAAAGGAGATTGAGAATCATGTAATGGAAAGGGAGGAGGAAATTGATGGGGATGCGAAAGGAGATTTAATATTGAGATCAGAATTTGACAGAGCATTGGAGTACTTAAGCAGGAACAAAGCACCAGGCATAGATGATATACCAATTGAGTTGCTACGCTGCTTAGGAGATGAAGGTCTGATCAGGTTATTTCACTTGGTGTGTAGGATTTATGAGACAGGTGAGGTACCCCCTGATTTCAAGAAGAATGGAATTATCCCTATACCAAAGAAAGTGGGAGCTGACAGATGTGAAGATTACCATACAATCAGCTTGATTACTCATGCTTCAAAGATCCTGTCTAGAATAATTTACAAGAGAATGGAAAGCCAGATAGAAACAGAGTTGGGTGAAGACCAGTTTGGTTTCAGGAGAAATGTTGGAACAAGGGAAGCTGTACTAAGTCCTAGGCTGATTTTGGAAGGTAGAAGAAGGAAAAACAAGAGAAGGCTCATGGCATTTGTCGACTTAGAAAAGGCTTTTGATAACGTTGATTGGACTAAATTGTTTGACATTTTGAAATCTATCGGAATAAAGTACGGGGATAGGAGGTCGATATACAATATGTACAGAAACCAGACAGCAGTCATTCGAGCTGAAGGACATGAGAGAGAAGCTGGTATTCAGAAAGTTGTAAGGCAAGGCTGCAACTTATCAAATACTTTTCAATCTTTACATTGAAGAAGCAATGAAGGAAATTGGAGAAAAATTTAAAGTGGGAGTGAAGATTCAAGGAGAAATAATTTCAACTCTGAGATTTGCTGATGACATCGTCATCTTGGCCGACAAGCCTGAGGATTTGAATGAATTTTTGAATGGTATGGACTCCGTCTTAAAGACTGAATACAAGATGAAAATTAATAAATTTAAAACAAAAATACAAGAATGCAGCCGAAATAAATCAGAAACCTCTATGGACATCACATTGCCAGGTGAAAAGCTGAAGGAAGTAGGAGACTTTTGTTACTTAGGAAGCAAAATAACCAGTGATGGACGAAGCAAAGAGGATATAAAAAGTAGGTTGGCTCAGGCAAGGAAAGCCTTTCTACAAAATAGGAATCTTTTGACATCGAATATAGATTTAGGTATTAGGAAGTCATTTTTAAAGTCTTTGTCTGGAGTGTGGCGCTCTATGGAAGTGAAACTTGGACTATTGGTGCAGCAGAAAAGAGGAGAATTGAAGCATTTGAAACGTGGTGTTACAGGAGAATGATGAAGATCAAATCGGTTGATAGGGTTACAAACGAAGAGGTATTAAGACGAGTGGGAGAGGAGAGATGTTTCTGGCGACTGCTAATGAAGAGGAGAAATAGGTTAGTAGGACACATACTAAGACACCCAGGAATAACAAGCTTAGTTATGGAAGGAAGGGTTGAGGACAAGAACTGTAGGGGTAGATCAAGGTTAGAATATGTTAAACAGATTGCTTCGGTTATAGGGTGTGGTAGCTATGTAGAGATGAAACGATTAGCTCAAGACAGGGAGGCATTGAGAGCTGCATCAAACCAGTCAAAAGACTGAAGACTCAAACAAAAACAACAACAACAACACCAAGGCTACTTGGTGGCCGGGGCCAACTCGATGGCAGTCGCCCTCTAACACTAAAAGGTTCCAGGATCAATAAGTTTAATTCAAACACAGTTTGAAAATGTAATCCACAGCCTGCTTCCAGTCTCCGACTGGGTCAGGGATGGAATGAATGAAACCTCCATCTAGCGGCGAGGATATGAACTGTGCCGGCTGCCGAAGCCGGACGTACACCTCTGGGGCAATGATTAAATGAGTGACAAATGAAATGATAGTGGAGAATGTTGCTGGAATGAAATGTTGACAGAGAAATCCGGAGGACCCGGAGAAAAACCTGTCTGCCTCCGTTTTGTCGATCACAGATCTCACACGGAGTGACCGGAATTTGAACCACGGACCCAGCGGTGAGAGGCCGGCTTGCTGCCGCCTAAGCCACGAAGGCTTCAATTTAAACACAGTTTAATGTTCATATTTCGACACTTACTTGTGTCGGGCTCCTCTCCGTCTTCTTTCCTGTCGACCTCACTTGGTCAACTCTTGT